>VTWG01006330.1:0-17301 GCA_008817895.1 Anopheles fontenillei
GCGCTTACTACTAATAACATCCAGCCGGAGATGCGTTTCCATGTCGCGTGTTAAACCTTTGGATGTAAACCGTCATAACGCTCTCTTTTGTCCTGCCAGCGGTGCTTCGGGTATGTAGAACTGGTTTCCAGTGCCACCATC
Organism: Anopheles fontenillei; assembly: GCA_008817895.1. Classification (NCBI taxonomy): domain Eukaryota; kingdom Metazoa; phylum Arthropoda; class Insecta; order Diptera; family Culicidae; genus Anopheles; species Anopheles fontenillei. The sequence goes on from VTWG01006330.1 coordinate 142, forward strand.
GAAGCCCCGCCGAGGAGTCACTCCGAAGGTAAGCAGACTGGAGTCGCTGAAGTTACCGGCAGACCTTGTCAAGTGTTATGATGGAGTGACCCGATAGTGCGCGGTAAAAATGGTAGCCCCCCGGCGCGTTTGCTGGACCGGTGCACTAGAACCTGAGCACTCGCTAGAGCATCCTCTAGAGCAGCCTAGTTCGGGTAGCCTCCGCCAGGGTCTACCACTTCCCGCCGCACTGTCTGGCACACACACAAAAAAAATGACCTGAACATCTAAACATTTCCATTTTGTTCCACTAAAAACAGCACCATTTTCCGACTAATCTGTGCACCTTCGATACGCTCTCGCGGTCCGCGAAACGCATCAAGGCGCATTGTTGGGTTTCGGGGGGGGGCAACCCCGGGCGAACCGGCGAACTACGCGTACTGGACGCCGGCCGAGCATCCGTGTGTCATCCGGAACTCGACGTACTTCATGCCTGGGGCGCGGGAAACAGGATATGGTGGGGTCGGTTGCCGGTTGCCGGTGATCACGGGTCGGGTGTACATTGCAGGTCGGGCAGGTTGGACAGGAGGAAGAGGAATCGGTGTGTGAGTGTGTGGGCGAGAGTGTTTGTGGGTTTAATTTTTTTTTGTTTGTTTGTTGGTGAAAGAAACCGGAGGTGTTCGAGAGCGGCGGAATGAAATGGTAAAGGAAACAACAGAAGAAGAAGAAGAAAAAATGGACGGTGTTGTAGTCGTAAACGATTTATTTAACAAAATACTTAAAGGAAGTGTTGAGCGTACGGGGGGGATTGGTGTTTGGGGTTAAGAGCTCCAGGTAAAGGGGGGAGTAAAGGGAGGACGGATGACAGAGGAAGGGATGATAACGATGGAGCTGTGGGTTAAGATACGTGTTTTGCAAAGCTCTTCATCCACATCAAAATCCCCCGAAATCCGCTGTTCCGTTAAAATTTCTCGTTAGATGGCGCTATACATATACGCAAGTTTTTATGTAAGGTTAGTAAATGTCACCGGGGTAAAATGATGGTCAGCTCACGCATTCTGGTGTGAGTAATGTACACGAGTGATTGGCTGATGCAGTGGGTTTAGGTGTTAACGCGTTTTTAGCTAAAAGAAGATGAATTGTCGCGTAACGAGAGCTTTTGCGTGTCTGAATGAATTCGCATTAAAATGAGCTGATGGCATCCTTCACTGTCACAGTGTGAAGAGATCTATTTAATTAAAAAAAAACGGCACAGCACTGCATGACAAACAATATATTATGGAGCAAAAAGAAAAGCTTTATTTGGAGCTGCAAACAAGGCAAGTTAGAGAGCATGCTGAAGTACATACAGGGAGTTACTCAACGTCACTTGTCGGATAAAAGTTTCAAAGCGAGAACAGATATTTCTCGGTAACGTAATATTTTAGCCTGGAAACCGTAGTCTTGGCAATATTTTGGAAAAGAAAAAACCCTCGGAAGTCATAATTAAGACATTAAGAGCTCGATAACCCTAACCACATTATGTAAACGCACATTATGTGGTATACACTAACAAGAATAATTTAATTATCTTTTTCAAATTTCATAAAATTTAAACATATTTAACCAAAAACACATTAAAATCTTTGCGACCAAACCCAACCACAGTCGATCATAGCATTCGATTAGCTAAGGTTTAAAGTGGAAATCGTCTTCCACTACACTAATTTCAGAATCAAACGTCAAGCTACTAGGAACAGCGGAAAACAAGTCTAATAGGAAAACCATCCGGACGACCGTGCCAATAGGCAATCGTAAAACTTCTCACGCCGAAATTTGGAGATCAATTTTGACTGTTTGGAATGGGGCGGGGGTTTTAGGGATATTTTTAGGTAAAGGGGGTGTTGGTTGGTTCGGTTCGTTTTTTTAGTGGTGTAAAATAAGGATCCGACAGGATGGACACCGTTCCGCTCATCGGTAGCGGTAGTGCGCGCCCTTGTGTACACCGACACACTGAATCCGTCCGATTCAACGCACCAATGGGCGTGGGTGTTTGTGCTGCTGGCCAAACGCCCCCGGGTTCAGTGGTCACCGGCAACGGTCAGCGCGTAACATTTCGCCCTATCTTTAACGCAACCGTTCTCGATGAGGAAGTTAGCAAAATCAAGACCTGTTGAAGATGGGTGTATGAGTGATTGGAGGGAAATCGTTTTCTGTTTTGTTTGTTTTTGGTGTTTTTTTTTCGTTTGCTGACGACCAACGACTACTAAGACCAGGAGCGACATCTAACGGACAGTGGGGGAAAGGTGGGCTACGGCATACTCGAACAGTAGAACACAGAAGCGAAAGGATTGGGTTTTTTGGGAGTAGACAAAAGCGCCAGGGCGAGTAAAGGACCCGACTATTCACCAAAGATCAAAGAGTGGGGCTTTAAAGGGGACCATTTTGCACAACACTCGTAAAGCAAATGAAATTGCAAAAAGTTAACTTAATACACTATGATGAATCGTTTTAGTATCTGATGATGCGTAAATGAAGCACAAACGGTTAGAATGCAGATGACTTACAGGATTTTCCAGGTGTTCGCATAGGTGTGGGACACTCTATTGACTCTTTCTTATGTGAAATGAGCTTAATGTAATCAGAATTGGACTTTGTAGACCCTTGTTGGACACATACAATAGGAATTTCCAAGGAGCCTTCCCAAAAAAGGAGCCAAAGAGTCCAATTTTCATCATATGAAGTTCACTTCCCATGATAACGTTTCAAGAAAGTGTCCCACAACTATGAGATCCCTTGCAAATCCCTGTATAATGACGCAAATAAAGAGCTAAAATAAAACACATTGCACGAAACATTTAACATGAAAGCAAAACTGTTTGAAGTTACAGTTAATTGAAGAACAAACGCAACAAAAAATATCTTAAATTTAATCAAAGAATGAACATGGGCAAACTACCTACTAACACCATTAGTCCTGTTATGGGTTATTTTGATGAGCTCAAAGAAACACACACACACACACGCACACATCCTGGCAAAATGCTCGAAAAAAAACGGCAAGCGAACCAGATAGAAGGGGAAACACTTACCGCTGTTGTGCCAGTAGCACAGTGCCGCCAGCACGATTAAATGCCACAGATTGTGCGAGTGGCCAATGCAGTCGAACCAACCGATGCACCAGCGTTCGGGAATTTTGGCCACGTAGATCAGAAAGGCAAACCCGGACAGCGCGTACATCACGGCCACGCGCGGTATGAAGATCTGAAAAGCGAACGTACGAAAAGCGGTTGTTAGGCGGCAGTATGAGCAACGATTGCATAACGTTAGGCGTTTGTCCCGTCGCATTGAACTGCCTTTGACATTGACAGTGCGCAGACAAGGCGTGGCCATGTGCACAGGCCGCTGCCACTGGCGTGCCTGTGCCCTACATTTTACGCATGCACATGTCCGAATCGGGACACAAGCCGCTCTGAATATTAATCGCGCGTATAGCCCACCTTCACCATCGTGCTCTCGGTGCCGCCCATCACGAAGTACCAGTGGAGCGTCGGTACGACACCGTACGCGGCCCAGGCGACGAACGCCAGCATTTTCACGTTCGAGTGGACGTTCAGTTGCGGTATCTGCAGGGCCATGGCCGCGGTAAAGATGACCCCGATCGTGATCATGTAAAAGTCGCGCAGGGGCTGCAAAAACAAAGAAAGAACGCAAGGTGATTGTCAAACAGCAAATTCGGAAGGGCACCACCGTCACACGCAAATCGTACGTACCTGATTGCACCAGAAGGCGTAGTAGATGCCGCTCATGAAGATCGCCAGCAGCGACAGGGCGATGCCGAACAGGTCGAACGCGAGCAACCGATCGTAGCTGTCGGCCGAGTGGCACGAGAACGTGTGGTAGATCGAGGAGAAGATCATGCAGAGCTGAAAGCTGAGCAGCAGCATGCCCACGATCACCTTGTCGGTCGTGCTGGCCTGTATCTGCAGCATTGCGGTATCGTAGTAGGCAAGGATGAGAAACACGCACAGGCCGAGTATGTGGCTCCAGATGTTGACCGTCTCGTTCGTCCACCAGAACATGCTCTCGAGGCAGAGGCGCGCGGACAGGTACGTCCGGTAGCCGGTGCGTATGAACGGATTGAACCGGAGATGTTCCGGCGCATCGTCGTACGCGACCACCTTCTCGCGCCAGCTGGTCGGTGCTAGAGCGGACGAGGAACCGTGCTTCTCGGTCGCATCCTCCAGGACGGGCGGGTTGGCGATGCCCTGGTTAGCGATGAAAAATGATGGAGAATGTTAGTGTCTAGTATTTCCACATCGATCCCATCCAGTTGGAGTAGTTCATAAATGTGTTATGAAGGTAGTGATTGATTGACATTGACAAATTTGACGTCTTTTTCCGGAGTAATTGCCTGACGTACTCCTATTTACACACGTTTTACAATAACTCAGTTCAATGTTCTGAACATAGGATCTACAGCAGTGGTCTGAATGTTCGTATTGCTAGCTAGTGACGTTTTATAACTATGCAAACGATAACTTCATCGAATTATTTATCTTTAGCTAATGTCTTCATCCACACCTAGCACAAAAACTGTTGGGTTCATAAATCCCAATATGAAGGATTTCATAAATGAAATATGAAATATGGTACAGAACAGTTCAATCCTATGAAAATGCTGAAATGGACTCTATTTAGCCCAGGGATAAACCTCATTAGGTACTTATGGGATAGTTGATATGACGGTGGAGAACACATCCAACGAGTGTGTTGTGTGTTTTTTCTTAGGTTGTTTCAATGCCACAAGTATGAGCGAAAGTAAACCCAGAGAAGGTCTTTTGCTATTGAACAATGAAAATGTATAAAATATCTCCCGATACTCCATGCATGGGCGCTAGCAATAATGCCTGAAAAGTGGGCGCTGACTGAAACAAGTTTGGGAACCACTGATCTAGAGGAATCATAAATCTCAATGTGCGTTGAAGATAATCACATATTCCAGTATTTTTTAAATGTATTCTGAAGCATATATCTAAACAGAATGAGGCTTTCTTACTCGTCCGTCCGGCTTCAAACGCCTGGAAGAGTCTCTAGAAAGCCCAGATATCAGCTTCCACAAGAATTCGTGAGTTCTTTTCGATAGTAAGTATCACATAGACATGCAGTTGATAAGCCTTCACTTCAAGTACGTCTGGAAGCAGTTAGATCCATAGAATCTAGCTAACCTAATCGCCTACAGCTGCGCCTGATGGCTTCAATAGGCTATTCCTCTCATCACTGCTGGTATTTAATTTTAATGACTAGCGCCGCTGGGTTGATTATCAATTCTTTCGAAAATGGACGCTAACATGAATGATGCCTGGAAAACCACTGCGAGGTTGTTGTACAGGTTGTTAATAAATAATACACCGGCGAGTTCACCGTGCCATTGCACTTGGAGACGCGTCAGAATCGGAAAGGTATGATTGATATTCAATTCCGGCTTCTCACATCGCGCTGGTTAGGTGTTTTCCTTTCTCTGACGCAAGCGTAACGCCCCATTCGCGAGCACTTTAGCACCTGAAGCGAACGGCGTCCCCTTTACATGCTGGACCATGCTCTGTAGCCTTCTTCCGTGTCACCTGTGTACCTTTTGCTTACGGAAGCAGGTGCAGGTGTTTTCCATTAGCGTCTGCCTCACAGTTCTGCGTAGCGTTAGAAAATAGCAAAATTTGCACGTGAGTTTCTGTGTGACAAACACCTCGCACTCTATTGTATGTGGCGTTTGCACCTTTAGTAGATTTAGATTGAGTCTTTTTTTCACATGTCTGCAAAGTAAGGGTACGACTTGTTACCATAAAGTCCCAGAAATTCTAATAGTACCCTGTGTATAGGTTGCTCTCTTCTCGCTTAAAATGGTAGAGCTTTAGAAAAGTCTCATGCCAACTAATTATGCAACCCAAACATCATATATCATCCCTCAACACCATGGAGCAGCTCTCTGTCTACGTGTAGGAGATTCTTCCTCCAAAAACACGCCAGACAATAATGCTCCAAAAACATCTCCCAGCTAAGGGGTATAAGACATTGAGAGGGCACGGCATCATACAGGACTCCCTACTCTCTGCCCTACGAATCACTCCATGCGCAGCCAGGTTACGCCATCCCGTTTGCCACTGGGCACTATTCCCGCCAGTCGTCGATCGTCGTCGTAATCACGTGTCGAAACAAATTTCAGGCACGGGAAGACATCAGGTCTAGCGCGACACTGATCGGAAAGCCCGTTAAGTGAGCACACGTGCATGTGAAGCAATCTTCCCATTAGACCTTTTACTTTGTTGCAATCCGGTTTGCTTTCGGTAGCTATCACAGTTTTGATGGCGGAATTGGGGATGATTGAAGGCACAGACTAAGATGTTTCTGGGAAATAGCTTTTGCTGGGCTAAAAACTGTCACAAAGACACTTCTGCTTTCTTCAGGACTTTGGAAGAGATACGGAGGGTCACAATAACTTCAAACTTACACGAAAGAACTTCTCCGTCATCGTGTCGTGCTGTTGCAAACAAACTCTCTCTCACAGCTTAAACACCACACGTGTACGCACGAATGAACCACGGAACTTGCGATTGTCACCCAAAACGCAAAAAGCACAGTAATTCTTCTGCAGCTCACAGGCAGCACACAGCTTCTGTTGGCACGAGCGCGGTGCAACACTAAGCCACCAACTATACGCAACCAGGCAAGCCCCGAGCCCGAAGTATGATAAACGTGCGCACGGCGGCGGCGACGACGGTTGACTTGACCGACTCGCAAATGGTAAATGAGCCCCCGGGAGCTACGGTGACGAAAATTCGACTGTACCGACTGTTCGTTCGTGGGGTCGCGATCGTGTCGACCACAACACTTGAACCAGCATACGGGCGGTGGGGGAAAGAGTGTGTGCAAAAACGAACGCAAGCAAGTGGAGGGTTTGGAAAAAATAGGGAAGGGATAGTACAAGAAGTAATTCGCGCCACAACCACCATAACCACCACCACCAAACTGCCAGAGGGTTGGGTGGGGGTTTGACGGTCATACTTCGGTCCTCGATCGGGTTTTGTTTTTTTGGGTTTTTGTATTCGCATTTGTACATAGCAGACAGTTTTGTTTTGGATGTTGCGTGGTTCCTTTTCTTCGTTTTTGCGGAAAGTAGCTAGAAAAACAAAACGCACTTTCCGCGGCAATGTTGAGAAATTAGGTTGTGTGGGAAGTGAGAGGGGGGGGGGGGGTCTCTTGGGGGGTTGGTTTGTTTTTTTTTTCCTTTTTTTTTNTTCTTGTAATAAGGAAGACTTTGTTGTCTTCGGATCCACACAATCCCCAACAAGTCGCAGAATGGCGACCCGAGTCAAAACAAACCGCTAAAAAACGTTCAAGATGCATCTACAGCGAACAAGCAAAGCACACCATTGCACACTTTGGTCGTAAAAGATGGCCGGAGGTTAATGTGATACAAAAACATCAAATCACTCCCCTCCAAGCTCCTCCGCAGTAGCCGTGCCGGGGCATTGATTGCGTATCACATACACACCCCACCCGGTTACGACACTGCGCCGCGTAGACGCCCTAACGCCGCGAAGAAAGGCGGCGGCGGCGGCGGCGTCGATCGTGGCAAGGTCAGACCGTGTTCACTTTCGACAGGCCTTTGCCCGCCGTACGAGTTGGAAATAGAGAGAAAAAGAGAGAGTGTGAGGGAGAGGTTGCGGTTGATGTCTACTCCGTCGATGACGCGGAAACGAGCGGGCCCGCTTTCCCAAAACCAGGTGAAGGCCAGGCGAGTGTACCCCCAAAAAATGCTCCGGCCAAACTCGGTGTGATCAGCATGGGTGTGTGAAACACGATGCATCAAGCTGATGTGTGATTGCAGGATCGTCACCGTTTGCGCGTTGTTTTGGGTGGGGCATGATGTCCTACTTTTTTGTGCTTTTTGCACACACCAGCATTGGAAGCTGTTGCTCAAAAGTTCATCTCCAATTGTTATATAAGCGTTTTTTTTATGTGATTGTTTTGGAGCCACAGATTTATAGGAACGGAGCAGAATGTACCTTAGATCCTAAGATCTCAATATCCTGCACCTAGAATATCATCTACTCTAGACATCTTTATCCATAGCACATCAGTTTTTAGAGACTGATAATGTTCTGATGTAGGGATTGCTTGAAGACTAAAGGAATCAGTCAAGAACACAATAAGCCTCGTTTTGAGAAACCATATCACAAAGCAGCATACCACTGAGACTTTAAGAACTCCCAGAACCTCTCCAAACTGTACAAACATCAAACCAGTAACATAACAAGACGTCAACAACAAAGCATCGTGCCTTCGCTTCTGATCTGCTAATAATGGCTTATCCGGTTCCTCGTTCTGGTTTGCATTCTCCACGGCTCCATCATTAACCAACGCGACCAGCTTTCTTGACGTCAGACGTGCCAGTAACCGGTCCCGACTCGATGATGTTGGAGAAGGGAAGCTTCTTCATACGTCAGAGTTGTTGTTATTGTAGGATTTATAGAGGCTTTAGACCTTGTGGGTCTCTTTCGACGTCTTATACGTCAGAGACTCGCCAGCCAGTGCGCACCACACTTTGCAAAGAAGGAAGCAGCCCGAAGAATCGTGCGCACAAAAACTTGCACAAAATGGTAGAAGTAAAAAAAAAGCATGCACAATAAAACTGCTGCACTTCACAATGTGCGCTAAGTGCGGGCAGGTCTCTTAGACCCAGGCTGGTCTATTAGATTGTGTGCTGTGCTTAGTCATCCCCTCCTACATTAGTCCCAGCCTCACACTTCCATATGGCATTGCATCGCATCCAACAGCTTCAACCATTCTTTTTGCTACCACTGCCACCAAGGTGGTGGTGCACGATTGTGTTGTGTGTGGCCCACAATTTCCACCGGCGCTAATTGCAAAAATCTCCAACCATAGCCATTTATGCTTCTACAGTATGTGTTTGTGAGTGTGTGGAAATTGATATTCAGCTGCGGTGAGCAAATCATTTTCTTTGTGTGGTTAGTGTGTGCACGTCTGTCTGTGTTGGAGTGTTTTTCTTTCTTGCTTTGCATTCCCATTAAGAGGCCACACCAACGGGGGAAGGGATTGGGCAGACTTGTGGTGAAGCTGAACTGCAAGATGCCGCCGATGCGAGATGTCGTCATAGCTCGGTAATTTTCTACTTTTTGTAGCCCAGAGACTTCGTTTCACTACACGGTCGACCACCCCCCTGTTGGCAGAAAAGCCTTTGCAATGATCTTCGCCAGATCCAGGTGATTGCCGAGTGCCAGAAGAGAAAAGAGATCGTATGCTAAGGGTTAGCAGGCGCGGTGCATGGGGCAAAATGGACATGCTTGAAGATTTCCATTTTCTGTACATGAATAACCGTCTGCCCAAAGAAAGATCGATAATTTCATACTGTAAAATCTCGAATTTCTAAATTCCACTTTCTATACACGACAAAATGCTTGTACTATCATAACAACAGACATAGTGTATAATCAATGTAAAGGTCGTAATTTTTAAATGGCATTGTAAAATGGATTACTTTTACAAGTAGATTGGCAGTTCTCCCTCTTTTTATTGCGAACAAACCGAAATCGCACGAATAATGCCCAATGCACCCAACGTATGTTTACGCTTCTCACCAGCACTATAGACTGTAGACCGGCACTGCATGTCATTTGGCTAGCCCTACTCGACCATTATCCACTAAGCTGTTTGTTAATTATTTATATTACATTTAATTTGCTGCTATAGCGTTAATTGTTTCTTTAGTTTGTAAGTATTACGCCTTCAGTATTAAACCTTAGGAAAAAATAAAACATAAATTGTATTGTATCACTCATTAAAGCTAGAAACGCAACGGATCAAGGTCAACGATGTAGTAGACCAGTAAATTGTTACTTCTGATGCCAAGAACTCTTAGTTCTAAGTTCTTATGCTAAGTTTGCAGTAAGTGTTGAGCATTCAAAACTGATTCAATCCGTTGTCGACATTCCGGGGAGTCCATCTGGCTCCGCACCCCTTTACAGCAAAGTGCGCAGAGTGCTTGTCTTATGGTCTGGGGTGCTGGTGAGAAGCTAACCGTGCAAAATCTTGCCTTACTCACATCGCGGTTGTAGGTTATTGTTTATCTTGCTCCACACTACTGCCGCGATTGCGTAAAACTCAAAACATGCTGCAGGCGGCGCATTTTGGGGGCTCGTTCGACCTGCCGAACGCGTGTCCCTTCTTCCTTGCCTGTCTCTAACCTGATTTCTACGCGCTGTTATCTCACACCCCAACTGACTGACACAAATACATTTTTAAAACATCAAAATTCGCCAAGCAATCAGTTTTGGCGAACGAAGAAACGACAAAAGGCAGCATTTTTCCCTCTCTTTCTTTCTCTCTTTCTCTCTCTCTCTCTATCTCTCTGTCTCTTTCTCATTTTTCCTTCTCTTTCTCTTCCTCTTGCTTGTATTGGAGGCGATCATTCATAGGACGCTTTGGGCTCTGTTGTGCGGTGTGTTCGGGTAGTAAACCAGATACCAACTCGGGCCACCTGTGGCTTACCCACACACTGAAGCGGGCGAGATGAAACAGAGGTTAATCACCTGTTCGGCATTGTGTCATCACGCTAGATTGCGAGTTAATCGGCCAGCGACAGCTTATTGTTCGGTGGCTTAGTAGACCTTTAAAGAGTGCTTTTATTAAAATAAAGAACCTCATTAAAGAACCGAAGTGACAGAAGTAAAATGGGTCACGTTGCTTCACAGTCACGAGCGGAAATTGTATCCTTTCGTCAGACACACAATGTACAGCCAATACTTTCGGCAAACAATGCAAACGGCAGCTCGAATGCCACACACCGACAGACGGAAGGCTTTGCGGCCATCCTTGTTTTGCGCGATTGGGACACAGAGCGCGTTTGCACGCACTGTTACTGCAGCGTCTGTGTGTGTGTGTGGCGGCGCCCGCACGCGCATGGTTGCGGATCGTTGATCAATGATTTCGGCGTTTCCGCCATTTCGCTGCTCAATTGATTGAGAAAATGGTTTAACACGGTAGGATAAACCTTCCTATGTCGGTGTGTGCGCTTGTGTGTAATATCTCGTGCCACCCCAGTGAATCACGTAACCTGGTCCTTTGCGACCAATTCGACCTTGAAGGTGATTGCGATCACGATGTACTTCGGTACCGAAAGACTTTGAGCTATTTGGGTATTTGTATTGTTTCTGTATAGAGAGACACGTAGAGTCAGTCAGAAGAGCAGGCACGTGCTCGCATCCCAGCTCGGGAATGAAATTAACTACTAGAAACTACTAGAAACTGTTGTACTACCTTCAAACATAGCATTAATGGATTTGTCTGCTGGATACGGTATCCAAAGCTCTTTGGAAAATGGATGGATGGAAAAAGCTCCTGAAAACTATCCTGGACCTATCTTATCCTTCAAAATGTTGGTCCGCCTTGCTTCGGCATCAGCAGTCGGCAGCATCGACCTAGCATCGACACACTAACTAACTAGCTGGGTTGCGCGGTTGAAAAACATCCGAAAACTGCGTCCCATAGTCCGTCCGTTTCATAATACCCCATATAATTATGCAACCCGAGCCGACGGGCCCAACGGGCGCAAAACACAGAGAGGTGACCCCATTCAACGCCGAATGATGCTGCCAGAGTGGATGAAGTACCCCCATATATACCGGTTTCTTTCTTGTTTTTTTTCTCTCTTATAACCGTCACCAAATGGTCACGATCACGATCGCACCAGAAAACAGGAATGGATAAGGATGAGGAAAACCAACCATGGCAGTGTGTGACCCACTTACTTATTTTTGTTATTAATTTCGATGCCAAAGCGAACCGTCACGTCCCGGATTTTGGGATCATTTCAAATGAGCTAAAAGGGCAGATGAGTTTGTTAACCATACAGGTATTCCAGAGATTTTGCCAAGGTCGTGATATCTTCGATGTTCAACACATCCAAAATGAAAACACCTGAGTCTATGCTGATACTTTCCACTCCCTAGAGCAGGGGTCTCCAAACTACGGCCCGCGGGCCGCATGCGGCCCTCGAGAGCCTATAATGCGGCCCGCGGTGATGTTGCAAAGGATAATGTAAATATCATATTAGTTTCACAATTTTTATCAAATTTTTAATTTTTACTAAACCAAGCCAAAAATCAAGTTATTAAAAAATAAAAATGCAGAATATTCATTTAGTATTTTCATATGAAAACAGGATTTAAACGTTCTCATTACCAAAAGTAACGTTAAAATGGCCCGCAACATCGTTATTTACGAAGCAATGCGGCCCGCGAATTGAAAAGTTTGGAGACCCCTGCCCTAGAGTAACGAACTACCAGAAAGTCATTTCATTCATGGATACCTCAAAACCTCGTAAGATCTAGCTTTATAAGACATGATCCAATGATGACCTCGTATTTAGCAGGAATTCAAAGACTACTAAATATATCAATTGAAATGACTTCAGTTTTAACGCTTCTTGCCATGTCTGGAAGCTATGAAGTCCTCCTCAAATGTAGTCTCAAATATAGACAGCTTTGCGGCAATACAACCAACGCGACTGGTTTGCGAAGCCAACATTTATGCACTAGTTGCACTTCCCGATGTCCCCGATTTGCGTGCGATAACCTCAAACAGTAAACATACTCTTTCCGCTCGCCGTCCCAACAAAATTCAAACCAGGCGGATGGTAACGCCAAATGTAGCACACAAAATTTGCTACATTAGCTCTTCCTCTCTCTCTCTCTGTGCGACCCAGGAAAACCCATCCAACAATGCGGAACAAATGTTTTTACAGAATTGGTGACTTCAGAACTGCCTTCAACCCATAACATCGCCCATCGGTAAAACCAAAACACAGAAGCAAACCGTCCGAAGCGTTCCAATTATTTTACGGCACTACTGCAGAGCTGCAAAACTCTCGACTCGATGTTACGCGTTGCTGGAAAGAATTGGACGCAGTCGTATTAAATACTTTCCAAGCACATCCTCGAGGGTGTGGCAAAAGAAGCGCCAACTGGTGAGTGTTATTTTAATTGTTATTTAATTCATTAGCATAAAATTAACCCTTGCATCCTAACCTTCCGGCACAGTTCTTTTTTAGTGTGTTCTTGCACGACACTGCCAATGGGTTGGAACTGAAAATTAAAACTACAAAAGCCGTTTGCCAAAGGTGCAGCGTCATCATGCAGAAGCGAACCGCATTTCCATTCCGAGGCGAGATCGCAACAAATATGCAAAAAGTGCAGACTTAACGGCGCTTCGATACTGAGCTGCGGCAAAATCAATTTCCGTTGCATGCCTGCATGCCAAACCGGGAAGATCTCGGAGTACTAATGAACCGCAATTGTATGTAACTGCCTCGATTTCAACAATTGATCTTGGAAGATCTGAACATACGGGGCGTAGTGTATTGTGCTTTGTGTGCTAAGCCAAGTTCATGCGGCTAATGCCGGAGGCACCTGTCAATACTAAACATCTAACCGCAGGTTATTAAGCTCGCGTTTGGGCAGCCAATAAAATCCCACTACAATCAAGCTCAATCAAGACAGCAGCAAAATTGTTCAGCTAAACGGGTTGAGAAATCGCAACGCCACACTCACGGCAGGTTTGACTCCACAAAACAGACGCCACGTGAGAGCGGCAACCCCCGGTTGGGTTAGCCCGAAACTATTGTACCGAGCGTCTTTCAGCGATATCTCCATCTGAGCGCACCGCAGGGTACGTGCGCAAGAAGTGGCGTAGCCTTAAACGGCAGCGAGATGGAAATGTTTGCGATGCACGTGCCATCCACACACTCCAGCCGAAAGAAAATGGGGAGAAATTAGTTTCCCTGGTTCCTGCCCTCCCCCCATGCCCCCAAAGGCGCGTACCGACAAACAACTCGTGCGTGTACACACAGTTGACTGGAACGCGGCGGAGGATTCAACTTCCTCTGGCCTAGGCCGCGGTGTGGCAGACTTGTGCCAACACGTGAGCAATTGCACGTTTATTTTTATTTTTTGCCTTTTTGTTGTTACGCGTTGGAAGTGAAGTTTTGCTTCCAGCTTTCGCAAGGGGACGACGAGAGAAACCGCGCACCGCATGCCGAGGATCGTCTGGCTCTGGGCAACCGGCGGCGGTATTGCTATTTTAACGAATGATTTCTCCGCCGGTGCATGTGCAATCAGTTCCGTAATTCACAGCACACAAACACCATGCACCGCGCAAAACGGGACAGATGAAGGTACCGAGGGGCTGGTCACAGTGCTAGGAGACGGCACAATTGTTGGGATGATGGGGATGATGTTTGAGTACTTCGGCGAGTTCCGTTTTATTTTTTTTGCTTATGTTCTACTACTTTGTTTTCAGGTTTTGGGTCTCTAGCAACCCGGAAAGAAATTGGTACAAAGCCACGAGTGGGGGAGGGAGGGGGGTGTGGCCGATTTGCCAGCACCAATTGGTGCCAATCAGCCAACGGCGCACATCGGTCGGTAAATTATTCAACAATGGACAGTTTAGTTAACGGGAGGCGACGAACGTTAGCGCCCCTGGTCGAGAGCGTGTGTCTTTGATTGGCCGTGTCGCGCCGAGGTCTTGGGCTGTATCTGGCCAGTACACGCTGGCGGTTCGTGGTACGCCCGGCCATGCATTAAGCATGGTGAGAAGTTTGACGTGTGTCACGCCGTGCCGTAGGGCGACAACCCTTTTTTAATTGCTAAAATCCAAGCCTCTCTCTCTCTCTGGAAGGAATCGAAATGGATGCGAGGCATTGGATATCCCAAGACTAAATTTCATTTAAAAAAAAGAGTTTGAAATTGGCACTTACAAGTATTTGAGATATCAATCCAACGCCCTTTTCACATTACCAAGCTCCCCAAGGAAGTTGGCACAGGCGAATATTCCTGAGCTTCTTCTGCAGGTGATTAAAATTCATACAAAAACAAAAACAAAATTCGCAATCTCAAACATTGAGGATATCATTCTAGCGCATTTGGTCAGTATTGGAACATTCTTCTTGAGATTTTCGCTAGTAATACGGCTCTGATATTGATTGCCATTATAGCGGAGGATTTCTGGGGAGATTGATAGGTGGGAAAAAGTTGTCATTGAGAACTTTGTATGAACCGACGTCTGTATGAAACATTTCTAAATGGACTTAGCCGTTACACGTGGTCCTAGAAAGTTCCTGGCCAGTAAAATGAGGCTTTAATAGGGAAACGTACCAATAGTGGTGCTAGTACCAATAGTGGTGGTATTGGACTAAAATGCGTCTCATACGATAAATTAACAGTAGTTAAGTTATTTATGGTAGTGTGAAATATTCTCTAGCCTTTTACAAAAGATTTAAAAATGAAATGGGGCCATTCCGTTTCTTAGTGACCGAAAAATCCATTATTTTGTGAAAGGTATCAACATTTTTCCAAAATCCTTAGGATTTCATAACGATACTCATATTTTTGTTAACGTTCTAAATGACCACATAACAACGCAATTATTAGTTTTTTAACATAATTGTTATCAAATGATATTATTTTATTCAAATTCATTGGCTTTTGACCATATTTATGTATTTTTAAGTTTTTTTTTTACGATAGTGCCATTATAGGTACACCAAACAGGCATGTTCCTATACTGGTCCTAGTTCTAAAATCAATAAAAAAAGGTAATTTTAGATTTTTTTTGGACGACATTTTTGACATGTCATACTGTTTTCATTAAAATAAGCAACAGAAATGAGTTTTCTGTAAGTAATTTACCAAACAAAGGCCAAAATTCGCTTTTTGGCTGAGTGAAAAATCGACTTCCAATCAAGCAAACTCTTCTGGGTATTGGTTGACGACAGGTGTTGTTCAGTACTTTAGTCAATATTTTCATCAACCAAATTCATACATTTTTTACGATCAAATTATGTAAGAAATCGGAATTATAGCAGTAATCCTAGCTATTCATATAAAAACAGCTCCAAAACTAAGTTCCATTGATATTATACACTGTTTTGAGGCATCCTTGTTTACCACCACTATAGGACGACTATAGGAACCATCCCACCATTACAGGTACAACGAAGCAATTGTGATTGCGAAGATAAAACATATTCCAACTGTTTTATGTTCAAATAGTCAGAAATTGTCCTTCCCGACACTTTAAATCCATCAAAATACATCTGTAGCACCACAAATTGCACCACTATTGGTACATTTACCCTATTCCAAAAATGTAACATCCAAATCCAGGTGGAAATTTCAGAGCGGAAAAAGAAATCTAAATATTACGTCTAGTGATGTGAAACGCACAAGCAGTGGAGACATCTACTACAACAAGGCTCAACAGTGCTCATGATATCATGAACCTAGTACATCCGGGTACACTCTCCACGGGAATGAACCCCTCCAATTTCCGTCCAGAATTACAACCATGTCCAATGGCAGGCTCACCCGTGCTACTCCAACCACACGCGCTCTCAGGTCACTCGGGAAACGTGAGCTGCAATTGGGTCCATCAGCAGCACAGCATCTCTTCACCGCCACGCCACTAATTCAATCAGTGGCGTTGCCTTGGACCAACTGCCAAACAAAAACACACACACTCCCCAACGTACCTTTTGCGGGTGCCGGTGATAGAGCCCGCAGTCGCCCGGCGCTGCTGCGCTGCCCTGGAACAGGCCGGCACACTTGATGCTGCCGGGTGCATCCCCATCCACCCGGAAGCTGCCGGACGGGGGCAGCAGTTCCGCCTTGAGCAGCTCGTTCCACTCGTTCATTGCCGGTGGTTGAACACGAAGACACGTGCGCCGCGCGACTGCTACGGAGATGAGGAGTTTGATTGACGGGAGACGCCGGGTTTCGGTTTGGGCTGGCGGACACCTGAGGAAGAAAGACGCAAGGATGGAAACTTTAAGGTAAGAGCGTTAAGGACATTGAAGCGACGGGTGCTTGCAAAGCTTTCTCCAGGAAATCAAATGGCTACGGTCGGGTTTGTGGAGTGTTGCGAAGGAGTTTCCATTATCGTGCGCAGATTGATGCCTTATTGTTTGTTCCCCCACCCCCCCTTCGATTGCCGTTGGTCAGCAACCACAGCCTCGTGCGCCTCTGCAGAAGAGAAAGCTCCTAGAGGGCTTTCAAAGGGCGGTTTTGTGCAAAAAAAAAATACAAAACAACCTCACAATTGGCAACCACCACTTCCCCCACCGGTTCGTAA
>VTWG01006332.1:0-13584 GCA_008817895.1 Anopheles fontenillei
TGCTCAAAATCATAGCTATTTGATATTTATATCAAAGAGCGTGAGCAAAACAATAAAGCAATCCCAGCCAAAGGTGTCTGGTAAGAGAAACATCTCTTTGGCGTTTGAAAGTTTCTGCTGCACCAGCAGCAGTAGCAGGTTTCTAATGAAAATGCAACGTAAAATAAAGTGAAATTCCTGCTCACACGCTGAGAAGACGTTTCGAAAACCCGTATCGATCGGTGTGCAGCGTGGTGCCTACCTTCAGGCGGTTTTTCCCTATTACAGTTCGCTTGCACAGGGTGGCTCTGAAACGCTCCTTCCCTTCTCCGCAGTATAAGAGGGAATTAATTGTATTTCGTAAAGCAATGAAACCTTTTCAATTGAATTTGTTTACGCAAACACACACACACACACACACACACACGCGCACACAGCGACTGTCGCCTGACGATGTTTTATGGAATGTGTAAGCATTCCATGTGCAGCACTTGTTTGCTTTCAGTTCGGTGAAAAAGGTGTCATGCAAACATGCAACCACCGAAAATGTAAAATTCGTTTTGCTCGCGCTCACATCCGTCTTCCTAATTTAAGCCTATGTACCGTGCATTAAACAGGGTGTATGTGTGCGTGGGAGCCCGAGCCCCACGATTGCGCTATCGATTAATGCGCCTCGCTGCCACGGAGAATCAATTTGTGTCAATCAATTTAACCTTTCACATTCAGTCGCCCGAACTTTGCGGATCGCGGTGGGTTGTTTCGTTTGCACAAATCCGGGCAAGCGTGCCTAATCAAATTCCGGCTTCACGTCAGCCAAATTTCTTCCACCCTCTCCAGCTTCTACAGTGCTTGCCAATTATGTTTGAAGTGCCGAGCACCGAGCAGCATCCATGCGACCTCCATCGATCGGGAATGCAGGTGCGCGCGGTTTGCGTCATCTCTTTTGGTGCATTAGCTCAGCATACAAATGAAGTACAAAAAAAAACAAACAAAAAAACAATTTTTTTCTCCAAAATATGTACTATGTTTAACTGGAACAAAAACAGCTGTTATACCTGTGCACAGTGGATGAGTTTTGCCTTGGAGCAGGGTTTTAAACAAATAAATAATGCTTGCTCATATTGTTGTGAACATTTCAAGTCATAATTAATCGCTAAAGCTTTTCCCGAGATAACTTTCA
The DNA here is from genome assembly GCA_008817895.1 of Anopheles fontenillei. NCBI lineage: Eukaryota > Metazoa > Arthropoda > Insecta > Diptera > Culicidae > Anopheles > Anopheles fontenillei. The sequence goes on from VTWG01006332.1 coordinate 1,160, forward strand.
ATGATTTTGGGTTAAAAAGTATTGAGAGGAATGCAACTAATGAGAAATAGTTTATTTAGCATGGTTATTGTATGACAATTATCAGTTCTTGAATTAATATAACCTGTAGAATCATTTTTACAGCATCTTCAATAATAACTTCTGCTATTAAGTAAAGAAATAGTAAAGTACCACTAGTGCTGATGGTAGGATTAGGATGAGATAGGTTAAAGTAAGAATAATTGTAAAATAAAGTTTAGTGTAAGCGGCTCTGCAACATCAAATTTCCTTTCAGCTATCAAACAACATATAATTATTGGCGGCAATCCAGTGCCGAGATAAGGTACCGTCTCCCATGCTCCAATAAATCGCATAAATCGTAGAGTTGATTCAAGGTTTACCAAGCAAACACAAACTCATCATAAATACAATCTTATATGAACGCCTCCTTACTTTGCTTTAGCATAATGTGTTTGCGCTTAGTAAAATAAATTGGAAAGTAAATGCTTATTCAACGAAAAAACGATTCAAGGCAAATTCCATAAAAGAATAACATATTTTTAACACACGCATTTCTCTACTAACCTTGTGCCTAGTCATCAATCCATAGTTTGACCAAACGTTGTAACACATTTTGCCTCCAGTGGCTGACACGTTCACGCAAAGCACTGCCAGAGTTTCAAACAGGGAGGTAAATAGGTGACCATACATCATACCCTGTACCGCAAAAACCACGCGACAGCCATTGCCACAGCGAGAAAGCTGTCACGCTTGCCAAATAAAATCCAACGCCTCGTCCTGTTGCCTTACCATGGCCCACTGGCACGGAGTAGCACCATCGTTTCAATGCGACTGCTGTCTGTGGTTCCTTCCTTTACACACTCACACACGTGGAATGCGCCTAGGGAACCCGCGAGCGTTCTCAAAGACACACACACACACACACACACATTTTGGCGCCCTGGTAAGTCTCGCGAGAAAACGAAGGTAAATTTACTTTTGATCGAAATTACTGGCAAATATTTGCACACGTTTTCTCAATTTTGTCGATTTTTCACGAGCGACTGGAACCCGGTTCAGCGAAAGCAACGGCAGCGGTAATGGAAGGCCGGTCTTCTTTTTTCGTCTTGTACAGTGTTGCTAGCATAGCGCACTTTTGCACTGCACCAACGAGTGCCGGGTGCAGCAAGCTGATCACCGCGAGGCCACGGTAGCCGCTGATAATTGTGTTTGTCGAGCAGCTAGACAACCTGCCAAACCGACAGGGTCCCGCAACGTCACACGATTTTGTGTCCCGTTTGTCGAGCAACATCCTAATAATCTTAACCCCCCAGTGTGGTGCTTGCTCTCCGGCTCTTGCTCTTGGATCGCTCTGCTTGCCAGTCCATGGCCAGCGATTCCTATTTCACTATTTACCTTTTTCTCGCGCCACCGCTGCACTGGTTGGTTGTTTTATTAATTTTTCCTGCATAGAACATTCTCCACCCATTCGTCCCTCCTCTTCTCTACCTGGAGGCTGATAATGACCTTGTGCAGTATTGGAAAATCGGATACCATTTCTCTCTTTCTCTCTCTCTCTCTCTCTCTCTCTCTCTCTCTCTCTGCACTGGCCAGCTCGAACGATCGTGAGGTTGAAAGCACAGATGAGCAAATTCACACCAGTCATCTCGAGTTTGCCGCGTTGCCGGCACGACAAGCACCACCGCCACGCGGTCAAGCGTCCATTTGCCGTTCTGCTGACTTCATCGCGCCAACATGATCCTTTGTGTCCGTGGGGCATCCCCTCCAGCACCGCAGCACCGGCTATGCTACCAGGATGGTGATGGAAAATATGAAAAACCCTGCCGACGGCAAACTGGTACACTGGCCCGCCGTGTACAGCGCCACGAAGAAGCGGGAAACCAACACGGCCAAAGAAAGAAAGTAAATTAGTTGCTGTTAATTACATTTTTTATCACTTTAGATGATTATTTATTGATGCTTGTGTTTTCGTTTCACAACGGAAGGTATTTTCCGTCCACCACTTTTTGTTTCGCTCTTTGCACGTTCTTCACTTCACTCGTCCGCTTCCCGTGCCGCGTGATTGTTTTCCACGTGTCAGGTTTGGGGAACATTCCAGTTGGTGTGTTCTTTTTGTTTTGTTTTTTTTTTGCTGCTGCACCTTTTGGCCCTTTGGTCTCAAATCGTTTGCCCTCTTCTCCGGCCACCCCAAATGGAACCGGGCGAAAATCCGGGAGGAAAAGTACGAAAGTAATTAAGAGCGAGTGTCGATTGAGTTTGAGTGCAACTTTCTCCTGCTTCAGTTTTTTTTTTTCGGGCCCAGTTCCCAGTTTGGAGGGAAATGGAGTGAGAGAAGGGGAAAGGTTAACAGGCAGGTAGGCGAAAAAATGATTATTCGCAAAGTTTGGCCAGCTTGGGATTTCTTGCTGCGATGAAAGAATGTTCGCTCGCGCTTTCCGTTTGCGCTTGGACCCACCGCGGATGGGTAAAAAGAGACAGTCGTCGCTGTGGCCGGCAGGCAAGGTGCAAAGTTCCGCCCGCCCACGGCATAATGATTGATGGAGACGTACACTGTTTTCCCGTGGCTCGCATGCTTCTGTTTGTCAAATGGGCAAATGGAGGAACGTAACAGTAGCAACAAAAAACTTAGGGGGAAAACGACTGGCAAACGGATTGTTGATGGCTTCGTTCTGGATCGGGGAATGGGAAGGACTTGTTGATTGTTTTTGTAAAGATTACTTCATTAAATTCACACCGAGGGGAAATGAATGGCTTTGCCTGTAGCGTGGCTTCATTAAGCGGTAATTTTGTTTCGTTTGTAAAAGCGATGGTTGTGGGGTGCCACTTTAAACTGGGCCGAGCAATCATTTGTTGGGAGTGGAAACTGCTTGATGTCTTGTGTCATTATATTTTAATTTTTAAAGGCGTCATATTTTAATGAAGAGCTGGCGATGATTAAGAACCCGGTCACTGATGGCGAAATGTGTACAAATTTGATAACTTGTTTGTTTAACAAGTGTCAAGCAAGAGTTTTACTTTCTCACCGCAGTGAGAAAATGTTTTTTGACGTTCATGTACACTGCCCAGATGAACAGTTTTTTAACCACGTAGTGGCTGGTAAAACACATTGAAAAATTTGTTTTCTAGAACGAAAGTCGATTTAACTCGCACAATGAGTTATTAAGAGTCTGTTAGATAGACGATGGCCTTTGCTATTCTTCGTAAAATCACTGCTGACTAAATACGCTTTACTGAAGTTGAGTGTGCTCTATTGGCTCGAATATGCCAGTGTGGTTTGGCATCCCACTAGTAATATTGTGGTGGATATGATTGAAAACGTTAGCAGATTTGTTTTAGATATACATTTAAATGTTTTTTCGATTAATCTACTACTTTAGTTCCATTATTCAATGTACGATATCAATTACTGGATTATATTGCCGACGAAATAAAACCCAAGCTATTTTCATTGCTGGTCTGTTTTTCTTTGTGAAATTGCCTGTCTCAACCTATTAGCCAAGATACCTCTCTATGCTCCTTCGCGATCACTTTGTCCCAGAGATCCCCTTATTGATTCCCACTCGATGTACTCGCTATGGCCAAAACGATCCTTTACTTGTCAGTTTAAGCAGTTAGTTTTTAAGCTTAAATGAACAATTATCGTTAACTTAGAGTTTTGCATTGTGTTAAGCAACAAAAGCCGACAGTTACACTTAAATGAAGAAAGAAAGTAATTAAAAAGGTGACATCTTTCAATGACGTCAGTAAAATGCTGTTAGTATATGGCTAAATTGTGTATTGAAGATGAGGTTACATATACAATAGCTCGATTCATTGCAAAACTCATTAAGGGAAAATAGGTATACTGAGCACTTTAGAATATTTTTGTTTTTTAGAACGAGACAAAAAGTTCAGAACGCTCTGTTGCGTATCTTAAGATCTTACTAATTGTGACTAACGTTAAAAGATCTTATTGATTGTACATTAATCGTCCAAAAAATAAAAAATGCTCATTTGATAATGTTATTCTAAATGAACGGTAGAAAAGTTATTTAATTTTCTTAATATTACTGTGCTATTACACTTTCCAATAAGGTATAAGTGGTGTAGTATTGAATTATGCCATTCTTATCTCATATAATATGTAAAATTAGAAATTTAAAATAAAATTAGGAGAATTAATGTTAGCTTATTAGCTCAATACCCAAAAATAATATAACCGAGTATGCCTTGCCAAATTCCAACCGGGGTAAAATATTATCCTTCTTGTTGGATTATTTTCGCACCAACTACTTCGCAAAGGAAAGGGTTTGGCTTCCTCCAACAACACGTCCACCGCGATCGTAGTAATTCTTCAACCGAGAAAGCGCGCGCGCGCGCGAAAAACCGATCAGCAGCACAATGCAAAACGAAAAGCGCGGTCGGGTGATAAACTATTGACCATGGCATGTCCTTCCACCAACGAAGAGGAACGGTTTGAGGCGACCGGCTAGTACATAAAAGAACGTAACGAGAGTAACGAGAAATAAATTCTTTGCTTTAAATTTAAAACGTGATTCCATTACGCTATCTGGGCCTGTGTGTGTTTGGGTCCATGATGTGAGAAATTTCTGGTCGTGGTTTGCTGTCCGTAACATAAAACCAGGACCCCGATCTGTGACCAGGGTGTTCGACACCCCGAACCCACCCACCCGGGCAGTGCGGAACAAAACAAAAAATCAACCACAGTTTCGGCGGTAACCACGCTCGAACACTTCCGCCGCACGGGTCAAAAAGGAAGCGACGCAGCAGTGTTGATGACTCTTCGTCTTACTATACCGACCTTCTTCACGTTGCTCATCCGCTTAAAACTACAAAACCCCACAGCTCCCCAGTACTTGCTTCCCCTTAGAATGTGCTTCTTTTTTTGTTCAAACATTCCCCTCCAATCCCCCTCAGTTCCGGTCCAGCGGCTCGGCCTGTTCCTGTTTTTGGTGTTATTTTTCGGCATGCTCTTCGGGAACGTGAAGTCCGTTTTGCGAACCAACTGTTCCAGAAATATAATTCTTTCCGACGGGTTTTTACGTTTATTCCGTTCCTCTCTTTCTCTTGCTGCTCCTCCTTCTGCAAACACCGTGCGATACGCTCGATCCCTTATACCCGTTTTATAACCATAGTTTTGGTGTGTTCTTTTTTTCTCTGTCCGTCTATTGCCTACTTTCCGGCGCATTTCTCCGGTGCAAACTAGCTACCAGCGTCACTAAGGTATTTGTTTAGTAGTTTCCGTTAGCTTTTACTCGTTCGCGAGGCGAGCCGGGTCGAAGAGTCGAGTGCTAGCGGCAAACCGGAAGAGGGACCCTTTCCAAGACGAAATACACACACACACACCCCGTAGTCCCTGAACCTCGAACCATCCACTTACACACTCTTAAGCACAAAGCATGGTTTGGGTTCTTTTGGACTCTTTAGTGAAAGCTGGCCGGAGCGAGCAAAGTAAAAAAAACTAAACTGCCACGCCACGCAAAACTCTCCGGTACCAAACTTTTCGATAGCATTGCGAACTAAACGGACACCGGGAGATGAATTTTGAAGGAGCAAAACTCCTACCTAGTTTGCCTCCCGCCTCCTTTATCGCATCCCTTTTCTCAGTATAACTGTTGTGTTTCTTCAAGCTTGTTATTTAGTTTCGCTCATTCTCCTTTTTTATATACTAAATGTTCTTCAACTTTGCTTGCACAAATAAAAAAAGGCTTTCCCCGCGCAAACTGAGTGGAAGCGTTTTCTGATCTTGAGCCACTTACCCACACACACACACACACACACACACACACACACACACACTTTCGAGAGACTAGAGAATTTTTTGCTCAACTGTTGTGTGTTCGTTGCTCCTTTGCTACCCAATCCACAGTGACATCCTGACTCATGGCTGGGGGTTCGGGTGCACCAAGTTTTATTTCTTAACAAACTTCCGTCTTTCCTGTCCGGTTTAAGGTTTTCCCGGCGGACGCTTTGGAGTGGAGACACCGGATTCCGGATACTCTATCGGGTACCATGTAGGATACTGGACCGTATCCTCACCAAATAACGCTCCCCGGTAACTGTGGAGTTGGATTTTTTGTGAAAAGTGTATCTCAAATGGCAAAAGGGTTTACCTGCACTGTTCTCTATAAAACCCTGATACAATTGTCCATTCGCCAGCGCAACGGTAGCGGGTACAGGTACCGGAAAGCACCAACGCGAACAAATAAAGCACGAGCGAGGATTGTTTTCGCTTTTTGTTTAAACGCTTCGCTCCTTCCGACCGGCAAATGATCATCGTTGAGGGCGGGAAAGCCACCCCAAAGAAGGACCATTTCCGGTCACAACGAAGAGGAACCTCCTCAACTGGGCTGTCTTTGTGTGTGTGCGTGCTTTGTGTGTGTGTGTGCATTTTGTTTAAGCCCACGAACACAGCAATTGTCTTTGGGGTGGGGCGCACGTAAAAATAAAATCATTCTCCTCTACCACACACGCGAAGCGCGAAATTTTACCAACACTTCCTACTCCTAGCCGGTACTGGTCTCATTATGAAAACATAAATTCCCAAACACAAAAGCGCAGCGCGGCATGCGGAGTGATTTTGGCAAAAAAAAAGAAGCAGCGCCGCAGTTTTTCGCGCGCTCTTTTCGGTGAAAAGCTACTGGCACGCTTAAACCGACCATACAATTGGCAAAGGGGAGAACAATTGGTGCCGCAGGCGAATTTTCTGCGGTACAGCTGTACTGTGCATTGAGTGTGTAAGTAGCGACGCGCATTAGCTTATTGTGCCATCACGTGTGCGGCGATGTATAATCATGAATTGTTTATTAACAGAGTAAAAAGAGGGAAATGAGGTATTTCTATTCTGTTTCAGCTGGCCATGTAGTGACGTGCATGTGTAACGTGACTAGTGTATTCACGCAAATGAAACACATTCCATACATTTCTTTACGAACTGTTTACTTTGTATCGCGGCGAGCTCGTACAGTTTAAATTGAACGGCAAATAGAATAGCTAACGAATTGCCTTTTTTCTTTTGCTTTTTTTATTTGTGTGTGTAAATAAAGCTGTTCCTAATGAGAAAAAGCTTTTTTTCGATACTGCTACAACCGTTCTTTCACACGAATTTGTCGTTGATCATCATATTTAATATCGTAATAATTAGTTAACTTGGCACTAGAAAGGACCATCCGGGACGCGAGGATGGGGACTACAAGAACTATCTTCTATAAATCAATCCAGATCCTGGCTTACGCGGCTCTCCAATGTAGCTGAAGCATACCAAGAGATCGAGCAGGCGGCAGAGAACCTCAGATTGCAGATAAACGAGGCAAAGACCAAACCGATGATGGCAACATCAGCGGTCCTATTAAATAATCAGAATCTACGTAGGCGTGACGTACAGATAGGTGAACGCACTTTTGAAGTTGTCCCACAATTCACTTATCTTGGGTTAAACGTCAGCAACGACAATAGCATGGAAGCTGAGCTGCGCGCAAGGATGCTGGCTGCCAATCGGTCTTTCTACAGCCTGATAAATCAGTTCACCTCAAAGAACCTGTCGCGACGGACGAAGCTGGGACTATACAGGGCGTTCGGGATAATTTTGACAGTTACATTATTGTTTATAACTCGTGATCGAGTTGGCATAGGAAAACAAGCAATACGTCATTCGACAGCTAAAAGTGTACAGAACAAGCAGCGAAAACATCCCGTGATAAAAAAATGCCAAAAAAGAGTACATTGTGGAAGCGGATGACATGTATCATGCTGATCCGCGCCGGACGCGACAACCGCGACATCATGTAGTGCGTGCAGTGTTCGCTGACCAGGCCAGGACCAGAAGGTTAACATCCAGAACAACCGGTGGCTGGCTTACTGTCCGGCAGACGTGCCACGGATGCCGCAAACCAAGTTCCCCAAGACGGTGATGGTGTTTTCCTGCGTGTCATCGGAAGGGGACGTGATGCCGCCCCACTTTTTCGAGCAGGGGTTGAGGCTGAACGCATTTACATTTCCATGCTGGACACCGTCATGAAGCCTTGGATCACGAGAGTGGCCAACGGCAGACCGTACGTGTTCTAGCAGGATTCCGCTCCGTGCCATACAGCCTCCAAAACGATAAAGTGGTTGGCGGCCAATTTCAACGACCTCACCGCGAATGTGTGGCCTCTCAGCTCCCCGGATCTTAATCCAATGGATTATTTCGTATGGGGCGCAGTGGAACGGGACACCAACAGAACCTCCAGCAACACCAAGGCGGAGCTGATGGCGAAAATCAGGTCCGTTTTCGCGGCCCTACCCCGCAAAATTGTCGCTAGGGCTTGTTCCCGGTTCCGGAGACGGGTGGAGGCCGTAATAGAAGCCGAGGGCGGATATTTTGAATAAAATGAATAAAATACATGGTAAGCTACTATTTCTAAAATAAACAAAAAAATCCCTATGATTAATTTTGCCATATTTTTTTTTTCTTTCTGTGTAGGTGACTATCAAAATTATCCCGAACGCCCTGTATACTACCTATATAGTACCGGTACTCACATACGCCTCTGAGACATGGGCACTGTCCAAATCTGACGAAACCCTCTTAGCCGCGTTCGGAAGGAAGATGCTCTGAAGGATTATTGGTCTGTGGAAGAAGAATAGAGGTGCCAATATAACGACGAGTTATATTAGATGTACGGCGACCTCATTGTCGTGCAGAGTATCAAGCTCATCAGGTTTCGGTGGGCTGGCCATGTTGTACAGATGGAAACGGACGACATAGCCCGTAAAGTATTTATAAGTCATCCACAAGGACAGTGAAGACGTGGTAAGCCAAAATTCAGGTGGCAATATGGAGGCGTCCACCATTAAGACCGGGATAATGGATTGGCTGACGAAGGCGCGAGACCGTGAGCGGTATCGGACACTCCTGAGGCAGGTCAAGACCGCAAAGCGGAAGTAACGCCGGATATGTAGGTAAGTAATAATTAGAGTAGCAACCACAATTGAACTACGGGTGTTATGTTTCGGCCACGAGAATTTTATATTTCCTTCAATGATAAGTTTTCCATTGATAGACATCAATTATGTTTGTTCTCGAACCGTTTGTAATATGTTTTCCAAAGACACAACGAAGCCCGAGGAAGATGATCGATGAATCCTTTCATTTTTATTCAACGGTCATTGTGTGGAATATGTTTGTGGTAGTCTTTATTAAGATCAAACTTTTAAAACAGGAAGCGAAAATGTATATACTCTACATTAACTGCTTACACTATTATAAAATAGTACATGTTAAGTTGATATAAAACAGAGTACAAGGCGCCTCCATTGCAATAAATTCAAAATCTACTTTGAATTTATCTTTTTTCGACTAGCAAACATTCATTTATATTGTAACATGTGGTTTAGTAACACACTATCAACAAGCAATGCGTATTTTCTTTTGCGCAATAATTAAAGCTGCACGTTACAAATATAAGTTTTTTTCCATTCGTTTCCTCACTCGGTAGCTAACATCAAAGCAACATTTCCTGTTCGGTCGGCCAATTTTATCACAACAAGAGCACAACACGAATAAAACAAAACCAAAAATAGAAACCTTCCTGCAACAGCGCTCAGTGTGATAGCCCACCCACGGTGCATTCGCATTGGCTATCGCATTGAAAAATCTAATCAATCGAGTAATAGCTAAAAAGCCCTAAAAATGCCTCCTTATCCTATACCAAGTTTCGGCACGCTTTGCTATTACCTTCTCTTTATAATTCTCTCTCTCACTCTATTTTTCTCTCTACCGTGTATCTGTTTGTACATCATCCCTTTCTCCTCTCGATTACTGTGCAGCATGTCCTATATGTATGTGTGTGTGTATGCCGGGCTGCTGCTTAACACCATTGGAATGTAATCGAAGACAGACGAAGCGAAGCAAGCTGCCCCGGCGGTCCCGGCACGGCTTCGAAGTCTCGAAAGCAGGAATTAAATTATTCATCCCTTGGCACACTTTTCGATAATTCACTTTCCGCTTCTGTTGCGCTCTTGGATGTCGGTAGAGCCTCCCTTCCCTTTTCCCCGGCCGCGGTGGTGGAAAATCGTTGCTGGATTACGCCCCACCACCACGGTAGTGAGGGGTAAGCAGAGCGAGGGTGGGAACATTTGTTGCCAATGCCAATGATAGATGTGGCACCTCTACCAGCCAGATGAAGACGAATGTCGGCAAAGAAGAGGCGTGAAAAGTACTCGAAGGAAATAGCACGAGATGGAACTACGACATGGAATGAAAGGGGGTACATGGAATGGAAGGAATGACGGTTGGTCCTACAACCCTGCTTGCTGTACTTCAGTTTTGGGAGTCGATGATGCGCCCTTCCTTCGGCTGGTCATTTGATTTCTGTACGAAACGGCGCGCGAGCAGAGGAAAGGTGGGTTCTTGGAGAATTCACATCACCTCACACACTTATCGTATCACGCTTCTGGCCGCCCTCGCGCGCCAACCAAGGCAGCAATCCCTTTTTTACCCCCGCCAACGGCAGACTAGCGGACTTCGCTCGGGCCCTTTTTTCTCTGCTTCGCTCACCCCACTTGGCACCACACGTACGTCACGGGCAGCACTGTCTTGTTTGGCTTAGTAAATGGATTAGCTTATTCCGTTTCCATATTTAATGCCGAGTCCATTAACAATATAAATGTGATTATTTTGCTGTAATTTGATTTTCGACACAAACTTCCCTTTTTGTGCGCCCGGTGCTCCATCAGTCGTCAGGGCTATCGGATCGTCCTGGCCGCCGTCGTCGTCGTCGTCGTCGTTGATCTCACTACCCTTGTGTGTCCAATTCACGGCCCGCAGACCGCTTCCCGCTCGGTCGTCTTTTGCCGGCCACGCAGCTTGCGATGGAAATTGGTGGCATCTTCACCCGAACACCCTTAAGAGTGCGGCTTAAGAGCTTTACTCAAGAGCTGTTTTGTGTATGTAGGTGAGACTGTAAGTGTGTGTGTGTCTGTGATGTGATTTTCGTTGAATTTGTCGTTTGTCTCCCGTTCTTCTGGCCTGCTGGCTGAAGTCGTGCACTGCTTTAGACGCATAACCTCCTTAAACTCGGTAAGGTTGTTTCGTGCAAGATTTATTTCGCTGTTTACGAACTATCTCCAACCTAGTCGGCGAGGGTTGGAAGCTGGTAGTGATTAAACGATCGGCAAAGAACGGGATCGGCCTTCCTCGTTCGGTGCGCTTGCAAAAGCTCCCTTCGCCAAAAAGGGGGAGCATCATTTGCCGGTCGGTCCCGGTGGATTCTATTATGTCGCCGTTTAATGTAATCTTTACGGGCGCCTGATAGTGCTCTAAATGGTATCAAATTAAGTGTGGCAGCAATGCGTTCGTTTCTACACTTTGTCGTCGTTTGGGGTATTTGGAATGTCTGGGTTTTTGCAAATGATCTTTAAAGTCTTTTATAATGAAAATAAAAACTTGGCAATAAATGCCTTAAAATGATGAATATAACAATTTTCTGTTCCTATACAGTGTATCATTGTCATTGTTTTATTATATGCGTATAAATCCACTAGGCCAGTATAACAAAACTATAGCCACTTTTTCATAAAAGACGTTACAATAAATGAGGAGTTGATAAAGAGTACAGTAATTTTTATTGCGTGGTGCCTATCGAAACATCATTTTTAGATCCACAATGCAGCCTCACTCTGTATGTCAGCTAGCATGAAAGCGATTCGTTGCTAATTAAGGCGGGTGCATCCACTCAAAGGATACACACGACAGGTGTCTTCGCACTTGTGGATAATTTACTTCTGCACCATGAAGTGTGTGACCTACCGCGTCGCCTGGTTTAGTGATTTATCTCCCATCTTCTATTTCATCCTGCGATCGCTGGTGTCACCAAACAAACATGTGCACACCCACACGCACACACACACACCCCAAGAGAAGTAAATCCCACAGGCCACAGGGTTCGTGTGAACAGACGCGCGCGTCCAACATTTGCGTAGACATCCCTACGGAGCGCCATCCGGCACAATCGTACGGCAAACATTGACCGAAAGGCTCGGGTGAAGTGTACGCGGGTGTTATCATAAATCTTAACCGTGGCGCATCATTATCGCACACATGCAGACTCATTTGCCGACCGCTTCAAAGCGTGCGTTCCTTATCACTTGTTTACTTTTTATTAGCCGCACGGAAGAAGCTAATGACCGGGTGCTGATCAAACAGCTACACCGGCAAACGACACCCTGCTTAGAAGATGAAGACGGTAGCAGCAGACCGTACGCTTTGTGCAAGACGGGAAGGAAATAATGCCAAGAGGCGCCAAGATGGGACAATTATTTCTTGATTAGCTCCTTCATTCGACAGCAGTTTCATTAACTTGGTGACCATTATTTCAGCACGTGCCAAACGTACCGGTACGTAGTATGGGGAGGGATAAAGCGGTTTGCTCACAGCACTACCGTTT
>VTWG01006337.1:0-19546 GCA_008817895.1 Anopheles fontenillei
AAAGGCAGTTTAACATTGTCATTTTGACGCTGTTATTTCAAACAGTTTCCTCATGTTGAATTCTTTCACTGTCATTAGTCAGTTTTTGAATAAAATGGATTAATAATATTTGCCAAAAATAGTTTACGGCTTATATCTTCCCACTTATTATTATTACTATTATTTTTCATATAAGTCGTTTATATCAGCACATCCTGTTTTATTATTACAAATATTAATAATAATACAAATTATTTCAATTTAATGCAAATCATATGAAAAGAACCTCCAGCATAAAGAGAATTTTGCACAACGAATGGGTTACTAGAACGAATTAAACTCGATATGCGAAGGTCCACTGTACTTGCATTGTCAATGGCAATGTCAATGGATTTGGCAATCAGTATCTTTTTGGTTTACCCATACCAAGATAGTCACGTCTGATGGGACTGAATGCATGCGGGACTTGAACCTATGAAGGCATGGTTTGAAGTCGTGCGCGAATTAGAGTTGGTGTAGAGTTAAAACCTACTAGGAAGGTTTCAAAGCACTACTAAAAAGACAATATGTGTCAACTACTTAAACTCAATTCACATCAGCAAATCAACTGTTGCAAATTGTTTTATATGCAGTACACATGCCTAAAGTAAATAAGCATTGTTATCACACTTTTCACACGTGTGTAACCCTTTTCCCTCCTATAGTGCATGCCAAATCAGGTACAACAATATTTTGCAACACGGTAATTAATCAAACAGTTTGCATAATCCCAACCAACACCACACCAGCAATGTATCCGGTTTTGGTAAAAGTATCTGTTTCCTTTTCCGGCCAACACTCGTATCCTTTGTGCTGAGAAGTTATCAAACGAGAACGGCTTCCTATCGGAACGGAAGACCGAGCACAGCGCAAAAGCAAAATTAACACACCTGAAGCCAGGATCAACCATCCTGGGGTCCTGGTTTTGCACTAGGAAGTAAAATTAATAAATTTAATAAACTTTTCCACAGCTCCGGGCAGCTTCACCGTGTCCGGCGGTATTGGGCTGTGCGATGTTCGCACAGCCCAGCCAAGGTGACCAACTGGTCCATTGCATAAGCTTTCTTCTTGCTTTTTCTTTTCCTTCACACACTGGCCAACACAAAACACAAACACATACACACACAGCTTCACTTTCAGATGCTCGTCTCGTCCGTCTGGGCTGGGCCGGTGCCCAACGACAGGTAACCCGATAGGGTCGGCTTCGAAGACGTGAGTGCTACACAACCAACAATGTTTCGTCCGTTGGTCCAGTGGACATCCACTACTCCGCTACATCAACACCAGCACGAGGTCATCAGACTCACCAGCACCAGCCACCTACCTAGTCACTATAGGAAGCGGTCCCACGAACTTAATAACGATAATTAAAACTGCTTCTCGGATCACGATAGTGGCACAGACAGGAAGGACAGGGAAGCGCCAAAGGAGAAGGGGGGAAAAAAGAAGCACTACAACTTTTCACATAACGGAAAATAATCAGATTTCGGTACTTTTTCGTGCGGCACTAAGTGGGCGCTTATTTATAACGCCCTGAGAGTGAGGCGGGACTCTTTCAACGCGATGAGTGTGAATCTTTTCACTATCTGGTGCACTTCAGGTCGCATAGTTTTTCTCGATCAACCGAGGCGTGTATTTGCTGATGAAGGCAGGTCGTATTTTGTGCTATGAAATTGTTGCCATTTGAGTAGCATAGTTAGCCGAAGCAAGGAAACACCGAACACTATCTCAAGTGTAGCGATGAAAGGTTTTTGGTTCCATCGTGATGCGCCAAACAGTGTGAGCTTGTTGTGAAAAATGCTGGATTCATTTGAGGCTACAGATCGTTAGGATGATCTTCTAAGATAGGTTTTATACATAAGTTAGTTTATCTGTTTGTTTACCAACATTTATTACATCGATGGAAATGGAAACTTCACTTCAAAGCAAATAATTTACCATCAGCGGTAACTAACAAAAGTTTGTATTACCGCAAACCCTCATCCACCACTTCAGCCCAGGGTTGGGAAGGTGTGATATGAGTAATGTTGCATAATTTATCGAGCATGAATTTTACAGTGCGCCCCGATTGTTGAGGTCTGACTCAGTAAAACCACTGCAATATCATTCTCATCAACCATTAGCCCCGAGAAGGTAATTGCATTAAATCGCAGTGTTATTAATTTATTCATGTCATTTATTTCAATCGCTACGCTTCCCGCCCGGGACGGGAGTCGTGCTGATGGCATGGGGGGGATCGATGAATATGTTTGCAAACATCCAATGGCGCAAAGCACCCGATGTAGACCAAACATTTGCATAGTGGATTTTCTTATTTTATACATGCTACGATATTTTCTCTCCGACTTCCTCTCTTTCTCTCTCGATGCTTCGACTATTGTCATACACCACTCATTACTCGGCAGCTTATGGTGTTTGGTGGTGTACGAAACAAAAAAAAGAAACAAACGCGCACAATAAAGTTGCTTCAAGCGAAACTAACACGGTAAGCCCGGTTCTGCAAATTACCCGAACTGCCCAGTTTGTAGCGTAAATAAAGTTCACGCTCTGACAAAATTAAGCATCGTAATAGATGCAAATGAAATCAAGTTCGGCACAAGCTCCCAGACAAGCCGCGCTGGTGCCGCGTAATTCGCGTGCAAATGAAATAAAACAAAAACAAAAATGCATCTGGCTAGTCGATTAATCAAAATTTAATTTGCAAAACCCCTCCCCACAAACAAGCGCAACACATGTATGCAAGTGCATGTGCCTCGATCAGGTTGATAAGGTGGGAGGGGGAGGGAGTAGGCGTGAAAAAAGCGCCTATCTGCCCGAAACTACACGGCACAGTTCTGAATAATTGACACATTCTGTCGTGTTCTTGTGAGGGGATTTTTCCTCGCGCTATAGCGGCATTCGTGCACATGGTTGGTTAAGCATATGACCGGATATGGCTAGCTTTATTGGCAGTGGTGAGGTGTTTCTGTTTGAGTGTATCGCCCGAAGGAAAAGCTTAAAGCGCAATTGGTTTGGACATTGGAACAAAAAAAAAATACTTTAAATTCAAAGAGTGAATCCTGGAATTATTGCCCTTTTTTGTAACAAAAAACAACAATTACATGTTGCTTGAGTTTATTTTATGGTTTTTAATAATGATGCATTTCTTTATTAGTGACGATTCATTTAAAATAGTCGAATTCGGAAATAGAAGCTGTTTTTTATCCGAGAGAACACCCAGGATGTATCGTATTAATTTCAAACCGACACATAATTTACACCGACTCGCACACTACGAGCTTCATCCGTTCCAATGTTTCGCATGTTTGCTGATATATTTGCAAGGTAAGTTATTTTACAGCAAATTATGTGTCTGTCTTAAAGAACGGATCGCATTACTTAAATCAAATGTTAGGCAGATTGGGTCAAAATATGAAAACCGTGATTTTCCGGATTTAGAGGCCGCTTAAACTGAGAGCCGCTAAACTCGATAACCCCTAAATTCATTAAAACTGAATGCATTCAGTACTGTTGCATACCTTTAGGCGCTTATGTATTTTTCATCGGGAAATGTATTGTAGGGTATAGGAAGGTTATATGTTCAGTCAATCTGGCATATTCCGAACAATTGAATTTAATTTTACATTTTATTATTTTAGTTATTATTATTTATTGGTTGATCTTCAACGAGCCGTGTGGCCTAATTAAGATGGGTAACAGTACAAAAACACATAGCAAAATCAAGATTTGACGTTCCTTGAAGCACTGAGTTGAAATGTTAAATTCGAAACAATCCGAAACAGTGTTGAATACAACCGACATGCGGAACATATCGTCAGACCGACCAGCGCTGGAGCGAGGCTGAACGACCCGTAGAGTCTCTCTAGACATAAGTGGTCGGAATGGTGCGTAGATATCGATGCGGTGCAACAAAGGCTTTGAGTCGATAGAGCCATTTATCAAACCAGCTATGAAAGAGCACTGTGCATTGCGTCTTCTAACCGAAAGAGGCTCAAGGCCTAGAAGGTGTTCTAGAATATTTACAATTTCGGTAATCAAAATAATCTTGTTTCATTTTTTATTTTTGCAATCCATAAAATCGGTTCCTGGAATGTTTATCGATGAATGGATACTGAAAACTATCAAGGTTACAATTAAACGAATACACTTATTTCCATAAATCCCCACCCATTCACAAAAGCTTAAATGGGTTTTTTTCAGTACGTGTTTTTCCAACCAGTACCCAAATTTAACAGAAATACGAGAACCCATCATAGGTTTGTTTCGTTTCGGGAAATGTTGTTTTCTGCACATCTTCAATGAATCATTTTTTCTATGCTTCATGTGAACTTTCATAGAACCTTATTTTATTCATTTCATTGAAAATTACGGCCCGGCCGTATTGTCGAACTTACATAGAAGTAAATTTGAAAAATGGCAAGCGGGTTACCTATTATCTAAAAGAAAATGCTGTACTTAGGGCCTACATAGCCAAGCGAACACATTTTAATATCTATCAATCTGCAAATTACTAAAGTTTAATATTAAAGCCCTCAATCCCTTTTGATTCTTACCTTATGTTCTATACTACGATGTTGATTTATTGTTTTTTTTCAGTTGTCAACCAATTTTAATAATACTTTACAATAACTTTTGAAAAATAGCATGTTTTTCATAATTACAAAATAATATAATTAAAAGTTAAGCAGTTACTGTTATACATGTTAAACTACTCTTTTATCTCAATTTGGGTTTTGTATGATTCGTTTATTTGTTTAAAAATTATATAAACTTTTAAAATTGTAAATCAATCAAATTCAAGCAATTAATCGAAAAATGTTTTTTCCTAGCTGGTCGAGAAAAAAATAATTGTTGTATTTTATTTTTTCATGGAATTTTATAGCTTCACAAAAATGTTTCAACCTATTACAATGGAGCGCCGTTTATTCGGGCACATCGGGACTTGACCTCGCTCGGATGCTCAAATAAAACGGATAAAGAGTCAAAGTACATATTTTAGCACAAATTCCTTCATTTTTATTGGAAATTTATACAGTCTGAACTCATTGGTTGAACTTCGATTCCCTGCCAGCTATTGAATATGTGCTTTTTAGTTGGCACGAAATTTTTCTCAGCAGGCCATGAGATTTTTGTGAAATTTTCAAAAACCGGTTTTCCCATACAAACGCATGCTTTTTAATTGAACTGTCAGCCAACTATCGAGCGTTCAACTAAAAAGCATGCCAACTAAAAAGCGTTCAACTATTGAATTCTGACTGTATTATGTTTTGGTAAAACTTTGCCAATTTTTCATAACATCATGTGTTTCCGTGGAGAATATTTGAAATGTGCCATGCATTATTGCGTTTTTTGTTATGTGCTGTTTGTAATGTGCATTGATGTTTGTAATGTGCTCTGAAAACCGCTTTTTTTTTAAATATCCTCCTGCGCACGCAATGTCACCTTTGTATTGAACTGTCATTTCTAAACAGCACGGATAAACGGACAGCCGGATAAAAGGTATCCGGATAAACGGCGCCACTGTTATTGTATCATAGTTTATTATGCTATCATCTGTATCTAGACGTTTGATTCTAGAGATGAATCCTTCGAACGAACATCTAATGTTAAATAAACAACGCAGCGAGATAAACAAAACATAAGATTTTTTAAATTGATTTTTATAGAGACTTTGGGCCTTTTGGCTTCATTTCAACATAAGAATCCTCCTAACAGATGATCCGCTCAGTTTCGGTTCATTGATAAAGGTGATCCGGATCATTTGATCGGATCAATCATTTAATCGTGCGTTTTCTGCTAAACCTGTCATTTAATGCCAAAGAGAAAGAGAACATCTTTTACAGGGCTCTACCAAGGATTTTTGGTTGTTTCTCTTTTTTTTAATGCTTCCCGTAGTTTTTGGTTCGTTTACACTATTTATTGGGCGTTACCCTTTTTTTGGGTGAATTTTGGGTATAATATTGGTACCAAAATTATAGGATTATTATACAAAAATATATGGGAACCCTGTATCCAGTGCTGTCCGTCCTTTAGAGTCTGGTTAAGACGAAGCACGAGGCGAAAAAATGCTATCTGAAGAGAGAAGAATGCTGATCCGAAAATGATACCTGCTCACTTGCTCTGTTTGATGCATGATACATGTTCACTTGCTCACTAGCTCATTTGGCGTATTCGATCATTCGCCTCTGTTTCTTTCTGGGGAGCGATGATCCGGATCTTTAAAAAACTGATGCATGTTTCACTCGCTCAATGTACTGATCCGGATCAATTGAACGAATCCGGATCCGATCTTACATCACTAGCCTTCATCATTCGGATTTCTGTCGGCTGTCGAGTTCGAGTCTGTATTGTTTTGTTCTCTGGCATTTGTTCTATGTAGTCCTTTCCATCAGCGGTCCGAGTGACATGGAGGGGGTCGGTATCGGTCCAGTTTTTAGTATGATTTTTCATACCGTCAAACTCTTTCAAATTTAGTTATCGTAACAAGAAAGAAAATTAAAATTTCCTGTATTGTAACACTAACATTGCACGACAATGGTCATCTCCATTTTAAAATTGGAACAAATATTTAAAAAACCTGTTGTTGTTTTTGTTTTTACGAGTACAACGATTTCTACAAGTACCACCATTTTCACGTAGCTTGTTTTTAAGGGAATCCGTTATCAATTTGTCTGACTTGGCATTACTTGTTCGTAAAGCATTATAATAGTTAATGACTATACGTTAGCCTCGATAATTTTTCAGCCGTAAAGGCTTTTGTACCATCCCCGAAATATCCCCAATAATTTTGTTTGTTTTGTAGTTTTCAACTTTTAAAACATAGATTATTTTGTTAATAAAATTGTACAATGTAATAATTTCGGTGCAAAAAAACATGTATTTTCCTGGCCCGCAGCTATCGGCGATTTAATAAATTTGGCCCTTTACCACAAAAGTTTGCCGACCGCTGATTTTTGTTGTTATTGTTAATTTCATGCTAAAGTTCGTCCAAATGTTCATACGGAGTTGAAAATATATCAAATTATTATGTTTTGTCTTTTTATGTTATGTTTTCTTTTGCACAAATAATTATTTAAAATGCAGATGTAGCCTGAAAAAAAATACTAAAATACTAAAATACAGATTTAAAAAACAGATGACAACAATCAGTGAAGAAAACACTTTTATAAGTAGCTAAATATTTACCCCATTCGTAGATAAATACAGATGGCCTCCAAGATACACGGTACCTTATATACTCGGAACCAGAAATACAAGATTGTCTAAATTTGTCAATTCGTTGAGCAAATTGTACTGAATTCCTTTTAATTGAATTTAATTGAATAAAAACCAATCAACAACAAAACATGTAATCTGCAGTGAAAATTATACAGGAAAATTTACTCTATTTTGGCAGAACACCGTGAAATTTGACTTACATGATTTCTTCACAGTCCGCATTATTAGCGTATTTCCGGAACAACCTGTAGTTTATTCGAAAGTCCGAGCGGCTTTACCATGGTACCGACATATTTGAAGAAATTGTATTTTATTTTTAAGCTCATTTTGATTAGCCTTGAAGAACTTAGTCTTTTTAGTCATGTTATGCCAATATAATACGTTCTATCGATACCAACATAAATGTTAACGGTAATATAATAAATGGATAAAATAGAACCTTCTAGATATGCCTATTATTTATTGACCATTTTGGATTGAGCTAGTGTTATAAATATTTACATAATTATAACAGCAAGTAACATTTACATGAATTAAATGTGTTTTAATCCAATTCATTTTATTAAATAATATCAAATAATTCAATGTTTCGTCGAGGCGACCAAGTTATTTCTTTCTTTCATTATAGTTTTTGATTTTTTTTATTCTTTTCTAAGCTTTGTAACCACTATCACTAACATTTTTATTGCTGTAAAACATAGTTTGTGAATGAATTGTGTTTGAAAATGTAAAACGAATGAACCACCTATTCTACTCGTCGAACATATCGGCAACATTTAACACGCGGCATTAAGCTACGCCTGGTTCTGACGTCACTGCCCGATCAAAAGCGCCGATCAGTACACAAACGATCACGATCACGTCACATCATGCACGATCACACCTACTACCGTATGGTGCAGTAGACGAGCACAGTATTGAACACAGAAGAAACGTATGAAATTGTGTACGATCCCATTGTAATTTCTGTGTGATGTTTATCGATTCAAATCAATAAATACGATAAAATCGGATCGGATTGCAAGGAAGAAATACTGGAGGAACACAATATTTAATTTAAACTTAATATTTAAGCAATTTGTACCATAGCAATATTTGCCCTTATTATGCTTACAGCCGTAGCCTGTATTAGACTGTATTATGAAATAAAGCCACTGCAACCTTCATTTCTCCCAAAACACTCAAACCCATTCTATAACTAAATGTAGATTCAAATCAGCCCATGCAAACCAGCAATGCTGCTCCTACGAAATGCTTTGCCCACACTGTAAAACATGCTGTGTATTAGTGCGGCCTTACGATCGTCGCCGCTTTCGCTTCAACACGATTGCGCTGGCGATCGCGTTCGTAGTTTTAGTAAGTGACTCAACACAAGAAGAGTGAGTGCATTTTTTTCCCCTCCTCGAGCAAATATCTTCGAGGTAGCGCGAGCAAATGTGAATTTTACTTTAAAAAATGTACACAAAAATCCCATTTCAAAGAGTGCTTTTTACTTAATGTTAACGTGTTTGATATTTCGGATGTGCATAAAGTTTTCATCACTACATGATCATAATAACTGTGATATATTATAACATCTACGTGCGGTTTTAAAAACATCTATCTTCAATTAATGTGCAGTGTCTTGGTCAGCTCTTAAAGTAAAACGAAACGACTCTTTTATTTCGCTTAGCGTATACCTTAACGTTGCATATCGTTGTGGAAAGCGAGTTGGAAAATTTTCCACGTTTCGGAAAAGCGGATAATCTCAAACGCAGAACGCAAAAAACCACATACTTGTCTGTGACTAAAAATAGGCGCTCTATACTTGGTGCTTTGGGTTTTCTCATAAGTAATACGTATCTCGATGTGCTGTGTGGTCGCCCCATGCGAGCTCGGCCAGTGTGTGTGTGTGTGTGTGTTGCTGGCGTGGCGCAGAAAAAAATGTTTACAAATTGGTTAACTTTTTAAAAACGTCGATCAAGCATAGATTTGCGCCATATGCCACGACTCAGTGATCTAGCTGGATTCTTTTAATTTGACAGTTTAAAGTGGCTCACGGTTAGGATTTGGCAATTCAGTGGCTTCGATACGGGATTTTGATGATCAGAAAATAAAACCAAGAAAATAAATATAAACTGCCACACGCTAGCTAGAATCGAAATCCCAAAACAACCGTCCCCGTAACAACAAAGACCGGAGGAAAATCGTTCCAACGTCTGTGAATCCATGTTTAATCCCACCGTTGCAACATCATCTCCACACACAACCAGTGCTCCAGAAACCGTGTGTACCGTGGAGGCAAAGCAAAATAAAACATAAACAACCGTTATCGTTCCATAAGAAAGCACAGATTGTTGTTAGATCTTCTCTTGGTGTATGCGTTCAGATGATGGGGTATGCCCGACGACGTCGACGATTCAGGGCAGTGCAGTATTTGTGTCCCAGCCTTTCTTTTGCCCATTATTGTGTGGCACCGCGTTAATGCGGCTGCAGGCTGGCCCCGGAGGCATCGCCATTGTGAGGTGGCCTAGAAATGACCATTCACGCATCGACACCTCACTCCTACTACACTGACGGCTGCTTGATGACGTCGAACGTTGTCAGCTGTTCGATGCATCATTGGACTGTTAATGACCTCGACGGCTAGGACGGGGGTTCAATTTTGGGTGTCATTATGCATTTAATGTGCTCTTGCACTCAAACCAGTTACAAAGTGGCTCATTGTATGGGGTTTACATTGGAGAGTGTTTGTGATAATTGTTCAACCAATGGACTTAGTGATTATCATCCATTCTGCAGCATTCTGCATGATTCAACAGTTTAAATTTCTGATAATTTTTGAAAGCGTCTTCATTTGAGAAAAAATCTCAATAAAATAGACACGAACTTATGTTTCGAGCTGAATTGTTATCTAATTACGTACGGTACACGCTATCTATCGCTTCTTTTTGTTTGTTAATGAGCCTACAGTTACATCACCTATCATTAGCACACACCGTTGCTGGCTTCCCCGAGAAAAGCTCACGTCCCCGTAGGAAAAAAAGAAACTTCATCAACCGTTATTATCATACCCGTCCGATATCGGTATCGAACCGTCTTATCAATCGGAGGTTCTTTGTACGGGTGCGTTAGATATGGAAAAGCCTCCGGATCGTACGCACGGTCGGCTCCCCTCTGTTACACGGGCATTCGTTCCAAACTTCAAAGCAGCTTTGTGAAGAAGACACTCTCACACAAACATACATAAACTCTTCCAGCACACGGAGCACGGGGAGGGTACCCACTGGACCTGAAAGTGGGTTTTTTTGCACCCGCCTGGTAATTTGCTAATGATTGCTGAACGTGACTAGCGCTGACCGGGCGTTCGAAAGGTGCAATGGTAATAATTTCAAGCCCCCTGGATGGCTGGATGGTTCCGTCGCTGACCACTCCACAGTATCAGCCCAACTCGCTCGCCTGGGTGAAACAAAACTAAAAAACACAAACAATCACCAACACTGAAAAGACTAAGAAAATACAAACAAACTAACCGTTAGTGATTAAATCGGTGAACAGCGCTTTCGTAACCACCGCTACGCCGTTACCGCGTGCGCGCGATCAGGTCGGGAAGTAGCGTTAGCGTTGCGAACGGTTCCAATCGTTACCTTTCCCATGTGTCCTGTGGGGCAACTACCGTGTTGCCCATTCAGAACCTGCAAGCCCCGTGGCATCCACCGTGCGCACCTCAAGCAGGCAAACACAGCCCTCAATGACGCGGTGATAAGATAAACGGGCGCGCGCTGATAAACGGGATCCGTACGGGCACAGTGCTCCAACAACGTAGCGCGATTCTTACCTATTCTCATTTACCATACCAGGTTCCTACAGTACATCTGAACACGCTGGACATCGGCGGCTAGTCGCTGGTGGATCAGGTGCAAATCGGTCCTACAAAGGTGACCGTCGGGTCGATTCGGTGTGTGGTGTGTGGTCGTAGTTCCTAAGTGCCAAAAAACGACCAGCAAACAGCGAACACAGCGGAAACGAAAGAAGCGTCCGCGAATCGTCCGAAAAAAAGTGAAGTGCATGACATCACCAACCACATCCGAACAACCGTGCCAGTGAATTCCATCGTGTGCGCACCTTCCAGAATGACCGATCTCTCCCGGCACCACCATCACCATCATCAGGGCAATGGGTTCGGGTCCGGCAGCAGCATACACGACTATCCCGAGCATCTGAATCCCTTCTACGAGGATGAAAATCACAAACGTCTTCGCTTTTTGGAGCACAAGCCGGCACCAAAATCCCAGCGCCGCGGTAGCTTATCCAGTTTGCGCGATGGACTCCGGGAGCTATGGTAAGTGGTACGGTTTCTTCACTTGTGGGTGGGCGACAGGGTAATGGGCGAGAGCCGTTCCAGTGGGACTATTGCTGCTGTGCCGTCCTCTAATTAGCTTATTTATAGTTGTCGCTTGAGAATGGTAATTCGGTCGTTGTTTCGGGATGCTCATGGAGACGCAAACATTTGAACGTACTACGAGAAGAAAAGTGTGATCTCACACCCACTAACCCAGTAAAGGGGGCTATTTGTTCGGCGTTGTTTCGTTGGCTTTGCCGGCTATCTGGATTACATCATCACGGGCGGTGAAAAGACACCGATGACCAGCACACGCCATTTTCTCCACCCTCTCAACAATCAGCATGATAGAATGGAACAAGTGGCCAATGCGGACTTGTTGCCGCTTTGAATCAAACAAAGTCCTCACTTATCGCAAAATGCAATCACAAGTAGCAGTGGGTTTTTATCTATAGAAGTGCAATTATATGACGCTAGTGATACACCCTGATATCCACAACCAGCAAAAACGCAATACTAACTCCACATAAGCTCTGTAGATGATAATTGATGTTGATATGCTTACGTGCACTTCCGCCAGAGTCGCTAAAACAATCGGCATCGTTTGACACCTGAAAGGATGCTGCCTTGGCATAGGGTTGCCGTCTGTACCATGCGCTGCCCACCAATTTACACCTTGCCCGGGTGATTTACATTTTTTTGTTGAACTTCCTTATTATTTTCCGTCAGGCAAATTGCGCACAACAATACGCTAAGCTACTGAGCTTCTGGCACCGCCCTTGTAGCCCCAAGAGCGCATTAATTTATTCTAAACCATGTGCTAACCCAGCTCCCACCAAACCAGAGCGTAATTAAATCTTTGAAGCATCAATTGAAACGCCTCCCAGAAGAAGAAACTTATCGACTCGAAAGTGTAATTACTCATATAGAGCTGCTCTCCCACAGTGCTGCTTCTAGTCGTTATTGTTCTTGTTGCAACACGATCAACAAACGATCATCGTGTATGTAGGAGTGTGGAAATTTACATACAAATAACGCCAACATTGTCTTCGTCGTTGTCGTTGTCTATGTAATGGGAGCGGCTGAACCCCACCCACCATCAGTAAAAGGTTGATGGGAGAATTGAGATCATGGGGATCGGCTGCTAAATTTAGCCATTTCTTCTGAACGCAGCTCATTTTTGCACTCTTTCTCAAGTGGCTTCATCTTGAGTCTTGAATTTTTAAATCATTATGCCTACCAATTCCACATATGCCACTGTACAATGCGTTACTTGAAGAAAAAGGAAAAAAGAATACAAAAGAAATATTGTTTATCTTCATCGAAATTACTGGGTGTTACA
The DNA here is from genome assembly GCA_008817895.1 of Anopheles fontenillei. Taxonomy (NCBI): domain Eukaryota; kingdom Metazoa; phylum Arthropoda; class Insecta; order Diptera; family Culicidae; genus Anopheles; species Anopheles fontenillei. Next base: position 12,900 of record VTWG01006337.1, read on the forward strand.
CATGAACACATGGATCAATCAATGATTTTGGGTCTGAACGGTCTGATCGTCGTTGGAATGGAATATACAGTCCAATCTATACAGACAGTAGGAATCCACACGCGAGGCGGTCCCGTGGTACAGTCTTCAACTCGAACGACTCAATAACATGCCCGTTATGGGTTCAAGCCTAAAATAGACCGTTCCCCCGTAGCAAGGATTTTGACTATCCGACTGCGGTGACAATCGATTAAGTCTCGACGAAAGCCTGTATAGGCCGGCATGTAGGACGTTACGCCAAATATAAGAAGAAATCCATCCACACGCAGCGCAAGACGGCTTAAACACGTTAGCCAAGTCTTGCAGCAATACAGTTATGTAAGTCCAAGGAAGGATACCGAAGATCACAAACTAACAATTGTCTCTGAACTAAAATATCGTGCAAGAACTGATAACACATGCTTAAACACACATCACAAAGCTTAAATCACGGTATGACACTTTTGAAGTTTAGTGTTACTTCAAAATGATAATAATAAAATAAATGTAAAAAGCTACTGAAAAAGTGCCTATTGTCATTCGTAGCTCACTAGTTTTTTCTTCTACCTACATATAAACCTATGTACAGCAAACCTCTACAATTGATACCAAGAAATAATTTAGCTGCATTTTTAAATTTGCTTCAGTCCTCCGCTCACTTTGCTCCATACGACTTCCGATGCAACGAGGACACATAAATCAACTTACGTATTGGTGTAGTGACCGAGCGCTTCCTCGCTTGGAATTAAGACCCATTGAAGTGCTGCTTTGCATGAAAGTGTCTCCAGCCATATTGAAGATGATCTTTGTGACCCGTTTTTGAGTAGGATACAACTGTACTGATGTCTTTTAAAGATTTCATATAACACATTGCTTTAACTTTTGCGTTTAAACTGATTATTCGGTTTGGACTATATTTTTTCTGCAATATTATTCTTCCGTAGTGGGATTAAAAAATGCTCATTTATGCTGTCGATCACCTAGACCCTAGCTGTCGGATCTATCCCCTCACACCACAACGTTCTGCCTGTGTTATGTGTATGTGTATGCGTTTTGAGCTAATTGAAATGCGACCTCCATTCGGTTTGCTTCGTACGTTCGGCGAGACACAGCCGCGTCAAGTTCACTTCAGCTGACCCAGCGGCATACAACCGGCTTGAAGGTTTTGTCAGCAGCAAGCCGTAAGTCACACGAGGAGCGGGACAACATTTTAATTGAACCGCATACTGGACTACCGGAGCAATTGAGATCGTTAGGGTGTTTCGGTCCCGGAGGCTATAGTGCTTTAAGAACGTTCAATAAATAACGTAGACGATCGACAATTTAACGAAATCGATCAACACATCAGGACAGCAGCACAACGCTCCAACGTATCCCAACCACTGACATGCTCGATCTAATTTTCACATCCGATATTAATCTGTCCACAGGCAATTTTCATCGATTCGCTTTGGCAAAAAGCGCTCATCGACGCTGGGCATTAACAAAACGTCCGAAAGCCCTCCACCGCTGCGAAGGGATACGTACGATGTGGATTCCTTCGCAAGTACCAGCGGTTACCGCAACACGGTGAACGCTCCCGGCTATGGAACGACACGCGAAAGTCAGTCGTACACGACGACACCGCTGTTCGTACGCCAAACACGATACCGCAGTTCCATGCAAGACCGTCAGGTTAGGTTCGACCCCAGTGTAGACTACTGGCACGATCACGTCAAGTGCATCGGTGCATTGTCACATACACTGAGTGCACAACCGTGCACTGGCGATGCAAGCACAACAATACTGATAATTATAATTGTATCTGTCTCTCCACCTACTTCGCAGGACAACGGCGGTGAAATTGGATTTATGAGGAATGATCGCTACCGCGGCACCATTCAGAATGGGTTCGCTACGTACAACACCGGAATGGTGACGTCTACGCCGCGAAAGAAGCAAGCGCCTCCCACACCGTACGGGTAAGAGAAGCGGGAGCATCGGAATCAGTTGGCGGAAAACAGGAAATGCAATAAATCATCAAATATGTTTATCTTTTCAGCACAACATCACGAGCGGGGCAGCAACAGTACAACAATATCAATCCTTTCGACGCGGACCTGGAGCCAGAAGGGGACACCCTGTCGACGGTTAGTGTGGACAGCAGTTACAGCAGTACGCTACGATCGCGCACCTCCGGAACGAGAACACGCACGAAGCGACGCGCACCACCACCACCTCCAGTGGCCATTGTAAGCTTTACAGCGCAATTCTAAATAGTTTTCGTCATCATTTTAATATCAAATTCTTCATTCACAGACACCTGCAAATCGCGTTGTCCCATTACCAGAGGAATCATCCGTCGTCGATGAGGCTCAAAACGAAGACCTTCGCAATCTTACCGCCGAAATTGAAAGCTTTGTGCGTATTTCATCCAGCAACGTGGACACTTCCACCAAAGATACATCGACCGTACGATCGGATGCGATCGTGGAAACGCGAAAGATTAAACCCCACGATCTTAATAATAACAGTGCACAATCAGAGATTCCTACTACAGTTTCGACGATAGAATGCGAAATTGTGCAAAATAGCCGGACAGTACAAGGTACGGAACACGAATCATCCCAGATTCAGAAGGAAACCAACATGGAACTACAAACAGTACCAAAGGAAGAGAAAAGTGATGAAGTACTGATAGAATCACCAAAACCAACAGAAGTGCATACTAGCACAACGATTTCTGTTGACACAGCTGTAACGGGTTCTATCGAAACAAGCCCAAAGCCTTCACCCAGAAAAAAGGCGGACAAAACGCAAACTGAAATTACTGCTGATGCTGTTACCACTACCCCCCAGCCAGACGTTGATTTTGAAAATCTCGCTCTGCCAGAAACCCCAGTCCCAACGAGAAGGACAAACCGTGAAAATCGCGAGAAATACATTACTCAAGATGTAACTACGATCCGCAAAACGTCGTACGAAAAGCCTACCGTGGCACCGAAAGCAGCCCTCCCATCAACCACCGAGGAGGGAGATGACGACGAAGGTCCAACAACCACGATCATAGTGGATAACTTGCGGTACAAGCATAAGGTGGCTCCAATTCATACCGAGATTAGCACCAAGATCGAAAATGCACGCATGAAAATAAGTGAATCTACCGGCAACCTCCCAACGATCGCGAACGAAAGCGGCAACAACGATAGGCGCCGCTCTGTTAGAGATATTATCGAGTCAATCAATAAGAGCCAGAGTATGCTCAAGGTTAACCACGATCAGTCGACCAATGGTTTGCACGAAACACAGTCGACTGACAGCATGGCACGAAACATACGAGAGCTCAATGAACGCGAAAGGGAAATTCAGAACTTGCTACAAGATATCGACACACGCTATGGGACGCATAGTGCTGAAGGTGATAGTACGCTCAGCGAAGTCGCTACCGCCAGCGAACTTCCAATGCTGTCCGACGGTCGAGGATCGTACTATGATAACTTAACGGATGATAATCTTAATGATAACTTGGACGACAAAAATAACGCTGCTTCGGGGTTCCGCGTTAAGAAAAGTCCCACCAAAACGGTGCTCATTGCGGAGGGTGGTGACGACCAACAGTTTCAAGATTGTATCAATTGGAACCCGCTACCGAAACCGAGACGTAGCCATATTTTGACGGAAAATGGAGCAGATACCAAGCAGGAAGCAACGATATCTAATGCACCATCCTGATGTGCCTTCAGCTAGTTGTTTAACTATTTGTTCGATGTTGTACTATTTAATAGAAGATACTGCGTGATTGTACTTTAGGGACACAAAATAGAATAAACTTTATGTTGCAATATTATTTATACCTTAAAACTGGGACTAATTGAAACAATTTTAAATTAAATTACATATTTGTGAAATATCCTGCACCAGGGAGCATTATGCAGTAGATTGTTCTAAAATTTGAAAAATTATTATGATTAATATGAATGTGCACAATCAGTGAAAAATTCTTTCTTTTACTTACAATTTTAAAACGATTTTGCGTGTATGATATTTATTTACGGTATGACGACGTAAACATCATTGATAGAGACGGTTCAATCATGAACAATAAAAATAAATTTTGAAAAATAATCTGATTTCACTACAATGTTTATTGTAGACGCATTTATAATCAAAAATGAATGATTTAAGCGAACTAAACGGCAAATGATTGAAAACAAAGTTTAAGGCATTTAGAACGTTAATTCAACAGTACTTGCAAACTTTGTTTGTATTGGCTTTTATAGATTGTATTTTGACCTGACTTGACTTGAACTTGACTTGAACTTGACCTGCACTAACACTTCCAAGCACGGTTACGATTCCATGTTTGGTTTGAAGTTTTTCAATTCCGTTTCTAAATATTTACAAAACCGACTCAAATTGGTACGTACCGTACTGACTGCCGGGAACCGGTCGCCTAGCTGCCGTTTGTCTCGTTTCAACTTTTCCCTCATGATGCGATCCAGCTGCTTGCACTTCGCTATCATTCCTAGCTCATGCATGATGGAGTGCCAATCATTGTCGGCAAAAATGTCCATCATTGAATCGAGCGCCTCCGCCAACACCCAAACGTCCTCTTCGTTGGCGCAAGTGTTCAGCACGAAATCGATGATAGCTTTCACGTGCGATTCGGGCAGCAAGCATCCCAAAATACCCAGCATCCGCAACCAGTTTGCCCGAATTTCTACATCCTCACATCCCGTCACACCGTTCAACATTAGTTGCAAATCATTCTCCGTCATTTGCTGGAACAGCTCGGGGCTCTTGCGCAAATGTTCCAGTGCAGCACGCATCAGTGACGTCGATGCTTCCAGCAGCTTCTCGTTACGTTCGCCCTGGAATACTTGCTGACCCAAGTCAATCCATACATTGTAGACGGCCGCTGGCCCGCCCAGGTCCTCCGTTGAAATGTTGTTGCACAAATTGTGAAGACACAACATAGCCGAGATCCGCATCCCGTCCAGCTTTTTCAGCGTGCCCTGCTCCGACTCGACCAGAATTTGGTACACATTCTCAGCCACCGGTTGGGCCTTCTGCCATAGCTTCTCGACCAGTGCGAGCGATTTGATAGCTTCCAGGACTTCCACCGGTACCTTGTCCGTGTTTTCTACGCTTTCATTCAACGTGTTTGTGTCGTAATCGTACACGCTCTCTGCATCTGATCCACCATTATCATCGTTTTCGTTGCCTTCACTCTGCCAGTCATCTTCCGAGGAGCAAATGTTGGTCAATATTTCAGCCGCTATTCGTTGCGCTTGCAGCAGCCTTCCGACGTTGCGTACTTCCAGCTCTCCCTCCGAGGGCAAATCGGCCTTTCGTCGACGCTGGTGCGATTGTGCTTCTGTTTCTTCATCGAAAACCACATCATCGGTTACTTCCAAATCGACCAGATCCTTTTGCGGTTCAAGGGGAAGCATACTGGTTAGATTGCCCAAAGCTGACCGATGATTCGTTTCCAGCGTTTTCGAAACACAGATCAGAACTTGACTCGTGTGACTGTTCAAAAGCACCGGAACATTTCCAATAATAGCGGCGGCTAAGGTACGCAGCATTAACGATGAATTGTCCACCACATCGATTGCCAGCAGCGATGTAAGCTCCGATCCATGGTTTGCTAACACCCGCCAGGATGACGCATTGTCTTCGGAGACCACTAGCAAGCATTGGGCTACTGCAATAGCTATACAAGAAGTGAATGATACACGTTGAATAATCTTTATAACAAGGTTGTGATCCTCTTCGCACTTACCTATTTCCAACCCATACACGTTATAATTAAGAAAGGTTACGAAATTCTCCAACAACTGGGACTGATTAAACGCATTCAATGCGTCCGATGTGCTTTCACACAGGTTCCACAGCAGATTCACGGCTTGCAAAAACGTATCCGAATGCTCATCCATCTGGTTCTGCATATTCTTATCGAATGTTGGTGTCCACTGCCCATTGCTAGGGTACCGGGTCAGCAGAGCCAAAAGCGGTGTCAGCACATCTTGATCGACCATGAATTCGCACAGCTCCACACTGACCACCGAAACGTTTCGTAACGCACCGGCAGTGGCATGCCGTACACTCTTGTCCGGATCCACCAGCAAAGAAGAAGCTATCCGAATCACATTATTACCCACCAGCTCACCCACGTTGATCTCGCCCTGGCAGATAGTGGCCAGTGACTGCAAGCCACAGATTTTTTCCTCCGTGACAGCCGACTCCAGCTGCTCCACGATAGCTTCGACCGGAGTGCCGGATTTCTCGCTTCCGCCCAGACCCTGTTCTATCAGTTCGTTTACGTCCATCAACCCGGTAGGGTTGGTTTTATTACGGTGTGTTTTTAATTTCTTGGCTTTACCCATCTTTACAGCAGTAGAAACGAGAGTCGTATGCCGGACCACCACGCGCAGCAAACTAACGAAAACAATTGCACGTGTTTATGTGAGCTGTCATGCTGTCAGTGTTGCCAGATTATTTTGGCAGATTTCGGTAGGAGCAAAAACATTTTATCTGTAGTTTACGGGGTATTTCTGGTCACTCTGGTCGCCATACCTTTCGAATGCATGTTGAACAATGGGTTAAATTCGTGTGAAATTTGGCATATTTGTGGAATTATTTATCAC
>VTWG01006342.1:0-10838 GCA_008817895.1 Anopheles fontenillei
GTCGGAAAAAGAGTCGATCGATGCTTGCAGGACATAACAATCACCAAAACAAATGTTTTAAAATGATCTTATTTGAAATACAAAATACTATCGTGGTTTCAAAACGCAAATTGACTGTTTTAGAGCCAAAATATTGTTCATTATAGCCATAATTGGTGACATAACCACAATTGGTACACTTACCTTAGTATACCACCGTCAACACCTGCGCTCCATGGTATGATGCTAAGTCTATGATAGGTAAACAAATGCTAGAATAACCTGGCATTCATAAGCAGATTTTCCTTCTTTTTTTTGCTCTTAGTTAATTCTTGGCTGATAAAGAATAATTCATATTAAGCAATACGACCTTTTCGGACAGTTACTCCAGAATACAAAAATCATGCATTTTTCTGATAATTTGATGTATTGTAAATAGTTCACAGCCATGATACGGATATATATGTACAATTATATTTAAAGCTATCTTAAACCTAACTACAGATCTCCCTCGTTCCATTTGTAAAGATTTGGGAGAATCTTTTCAAACAACTTCTTATTTAACTTAATTAGTAAAATATTTTTAGATTTAAATATTTTCATTAATCTTGGTTCTTTTGTCCGAAAGAATTAAACCTAAAGCACTAAAAGCCCGATCCACTGAAACTTGGTTTGACGGAACAGCCAGAAGCAAAGTAGCTACTTCAAAAAGCTCGGGGTGTGTAGTTTTTCTGGATAGCCAATGACACCAAACGTCAAACGACGAGTTCTGATGGTTTTCCAAATCCAAAAAATTTAGTTGACGAATAACTCTGTTTCTAGCAGATGTTTGTGCATGTGATTCAAAGTACAAAGTAGTGAAAAATATGTCAAAATCGCTCGGACAATTACCCACTGCATCGTTGCCAGAGCAAGACGGTAAAGGAGCTGGCTGGACATTAGCATATAATGTCCTCCATTTCTTCCGAACTATGAAATCTGGAATTCAAGTAATTGAATCTAGGATCTATTGACATTGCAGCCTTGAAAACAATATTTTCTTTTAAGATTTCAAGTCGTTTTTTTAAGGGCTTGTGTTAGTGCCTGGGTGAAACGATTCTCTTGAATAGCATTTATCTTAATAACAGTTGTCATCCATTTTAAATAAAATTGATTCAGCGGAGTATGTTTAGCTTGCATTTTTTTGGTAGCTATATATACAGGCTCAAACGCGGCAATATACTCTTTTTTAAATTGCCATTACTCCGTAAGATCTGAAAATATTATGAACTTTTTGAATATCACTGAATAAAATACTAAATATTTTTTTATTTTACCTAGTTCTGAATGCTGAAGCCCCAATTCTTTAAAAAGATTTTCATGTTTGTTAAAATAGTTCAGCATTTCAAAAACACCTCCCCATCTTGTTTTAGAGTACGGCGGTGGGAGAGACTCTTCATTAAAAACTTACTTTTACGCAATTTTTCTACAATTGTTTGATACTGAAGTACATTTTTGTATTTCAGCATCAAATGGTCTCATAACATATGCAACTGAGAGTTGCATAGTATGCACCGCACACCTTACTAATGTAATCTTACCAATGTATCGTAAGACAGAACTCCTTTTCGACAGTTTCCATCCAGTCGACTTGTTCGATAGGAACCACGAAGGTGTCGTCGTCCTCAGGATGATCATATGATTCTTGAAGCTCAGATCGTAACTGATTTACTGTGGCGATCATATTTGCCCCATTATCACACGTTACCGTGAGAATTTGAGTCTGGGAAATTTTGTACATTGCAAGGATTTCTAATATTTTTGTCTTGAGATATTTTCCGGTGTGCCTTGTGTTGAGTTCGACCATTCCTATCGAAACATTTTTTTTAAATATCATTAAGACAAAACCTAGGCAAACTTATTATATCAGATTAAAGAACCAAATTTTTACATGACTTTATCTATTAAAAAAAGAGTTATAACACTTGCTTCAAATAATAAAAACAATTAGTGAAATATGTTACCGATGGTATAAATTGCTAAGTCCTTCTGTTCCACATCATACAACTGAATATTAACTCCTAAAATATGTCTGCCAAACCTTGTTACACTGTCTATTTTCAGGAAGACGAGTTTTTCTTTAACAATATAAGATATTTCCGTTCGAATTTTACGTGCGGCAGCTCCTAAATGGCAAACTAGGTTGGGACGATGCAATTGAATTTTCAGTGCCTCGCAAATGGGTTGCAGAAAAATTCCCAAACCTTCCCATTCTACGCACAACATACACAGAAAACTTTTTTTACTGAACTTCAGTAAAATTTTACTGAAATTTTTTTAACTGAAGTTTCAGTAATCCTTTCAGTAAAAAGAATGTTTACTGAATCATTCAGTAATGTCCGGTGCTCACCAAAATGACAGCTCGTTTACTGAAAGCACAGTAAAGGGGATTGAATAATGCTGATTATTCAGTAAACGGTTGTGCGTCAAAAATGACAGTTCTTTTGCTGAACTTTCAGTAAAGCTAAGCTCATGTTGCCGAAAAACCAGTAAATATTGTTTTTACTGAAAATTCAGTAATTTGTTTTGCTGAAAAAGGGTAAATAAATAATCAAATTTTACACCAGAATAAAAATATGTTTGAATAGTGTTTTTAATTCAATCTTTTTTATTTCATGTAGTGTTGTTTTTCTTTCTTTGAATGTAAGTAAACTGTTTTAAATTGAGGATCAATTCAACTGAAGAATAAAGTTATTTACAGTAGTTGAAGGCTCGGTTATTTGCATTACTATCGATGTAAAGAACGAATAAAAGTTGGATAGGGAAGGTTCAAATTTCAAATTAAAAAAATAATGTGTCTTAATCAAAATGAAAAATGCATGCTGCAAATCGGAGCCTACAGAGAAATAATGATTTCCAATGCGTATAAATGTTTCTCCCGAGGTGTACTGATTTGCTTTTATAATTAGCACAGGGTTTTTGGTAGATCGATATGTCCCGATGAATTGCACGATATCATCTTCTGGCTGAAAAAAATATAAAAAATGTTAAATAAAAGAGTATTAAAAAGTTCATAAATAAAAACTCACATTTATCCATTCCACAACAGCCTCAAGCATATTAACTATTTTCTGCGATCCATTATTGACACGCTTAGCACCTCGTGTCGGCGTTCGCTGTTTTATTATGAGTAACAAGCGAACAAAGTCTGTAAAAATTTTAGTAGTTTTTTGTATACAGTTATAGATTCTATAATATTCATAATAGTATGCTTACTTTCGTTGATTGTTGTGTGGATATGCTTGAACGTATCCAATATCTTGTGTTGCAACGTGCTCCAATTTTCATCCGTGTGTTCTTTTGCCGTAGGAAACATCACACCAAAATCATGATAAATCTTAATATATTAAAGAATACAGGAGATAGATTAAAGTTTAAAAAACACATATTATTGATAATACCAGATATCCGTCATATTCCGTTGACACAGGAAACATTTCCATCATGGTGGTAGTTATATCCGTTTTTTTCATTCTCAATTCTTGTCGAATCACCGTAGTTTTTATCCAATCTTCTTTAATTTGGGAGAACGATTCTTCTGAAGGCACAATAAGTTTAAGCTTGTTAACCTATAAAGACAGAATATAAAAGTGTAAAATGATAATACCTGGTGCAGGGTTCATGTAATACATACCATTTCAGTTAAACTATCATCCGTCCGATTTGATGGATCTGCATTTGTACCGCTTGCACTTACATCAACTATATCCGTTTCCGTATTCCGTTTAGGTCGTCGAACTTGTTTTTTGTATTTTCGCACCATGTATTCTAGATGAAATTGCAAAGTTCCAGCAGGTTTTCCTTCGCCAAGGCCTTCTGGATGATACCATACACTCTGTAAAAAAAACAGTAATTAATTTCATATAATGTCTATAATGACAATATTTATTCTATTTCTAAAAAATGATATTAACACTGCTTCTAGACGATCCAAAAATCCTCCGCGACAATTTTTGGCGACAAAGCATCTGTCAACAAACGTTTTAGCACGAAAGTATGGCTAACTTCGATCGTTTCATCACGAAACGCTTCTGTGAAAATTTTACAAACCCGCGAGAATCACGGTTGCCCTATGATTTTGTTCTAAAACCGAGAAGCACAAAGAGCTCGCAGAAAATTTTTCGCGGTACAAAAGATGGTCGTCTAGAAGCAGTGTAACGTTATTTGCCAACCTGTGGATATTTTGCACTTGTAGATTTCAATGTTGGGTATTTCTTGATTAATGATATGGCAATTATGTTTTTGTGATGTGAACTGGGATGACTGAAATGAAAAAACGGAACATTTTCTCAAATAAAACTATCATTTCCTCATGTGATAACTTTGGTTTGGTTATAAAAGAATTGACTTACTATCCATATCGTTTGATGAGGTAATCGCTGAGTACTTTTGTTATACTTCTAGTCAGTGCAACGGTGATTGCATGATTTTCTTTAAGTGTTTCTATTATTCCTCGTCCTTCAGGAGTTTGTTTTAATACTAAGTCAATGTCAAAATCCTAGAAGACAAAAAAAAATATTATAAACGAATAATGCATAATTGTGTAAAATATTACCTTTTCCAGTGATGGTGATGCTGCTTCCTCATACTGATTGCATGTAGATTCTTCATATATTTCCAGATCAGCTGATGATAAATTTGTTTTCCGGGCTTGACTTTCTCGTTATACTTGGCATTATCATTATATATTTTCCAGAAATAGTAGGTTGTGTGACAATGTATATCTGATAATTCAACCAAAAATTGATAATTTTCATTCTCGACCAAGTATGCTTGAAGTATGTCATTGAATTCAATTGTTTCCAATGATGCAATCAATAATTTTACTGTCTCGTTTATCAACATTATCTCCTTGATTTCCCCATAACGGGGAATTCCATTACGTTCTATTGTTCTAATTGATACGATACAATTCTGGCGAAACCGGATTCCGTTGTAGATAATTTCCTTTGGACAAAAACATGTATCTTCCAGTTGATGATTTAATAGTTGAGCACTTAATGTATCCTTAACCATTTTTATTCTACCTGATCGATAATTGGTATTGTCTTTAAAAGGTTTCTCTGCGATAGTAAGTGCTTGTGCAAATATTTGTCTTTTCGCCAAACTGTAGCATACGTTTTTGTAGTTTCGTGACGCATTCATTTGGGTTTTGATATATTTGTTTTTTTGTTCAAAAACCCGACAGTCATACTGTTCCATAGGACCTATTTCTTTAATGCATTCCGGATAATGATATATGTGATGCAGTTTATTTGGACGACAATTGAATAATTTAATGAACATAGTGTGAAATATTTTGATGTTCATTTCCAATTCCGCTAAATGGTAATCTGAAACTGTCGTTGAAAAAGATATCCGAGTAACGTTGATCAGCACGCTTATGAGATCCAAATATTCACACCCACGGGGCACTTTGTGCATGAAGAGAAAAGGAAATGCTCGTAATAAAAGTAGATACTGCGAAGCTGTTTGTCTCATACGGTGTTTGGACGGTACTAGCAGCATAGGAGCAGTAATATTTGCAGATGGCTTGTTTTTGCTGTCACGGTATCCATAATTGAACGATTTTAATCGATGATTTATGAAATCAATAGAAAAACCAAGTTGTTTATCCCTGTAGTAATGTGCCAAAACAAGTTGCAGAGTGACTGGAATCACACCCTCAGCCAGATCATGCATTACATCAAAGCAGTGGTTGTTTGTCAAATGAAAGTGCTGAAGATCATTCAATATACAACCAGTAGTTTTCAGGCCACAATCTTTTGATGAAATATTCTTCTTCTGCACTTGTGCGAGATTATCTTCATACCATGCACGGCCACGTAAATGATATTGACTATCAAAAGGATCATTTAGGAAATTATTACGGGTAATCGTGCACTCGCGACAAAATAACCTTGCAGATGGTCCTAACAATCCAAATAATTCGTGTATGGCTAAGGTATCTCCAGCCACGACGATAACAGCCCCACGAATAGTAATGTTTTGATTGTTTATATATATTGTAACGCCTTTCTCAAGTTTCTTGAGGTCTTCAACGAGGGGCAAAAGGATTTTGTTATAGCCATGTTTTTTGGTGTCTATGGATTTTGCATAAATAAGTGGAAATACAGATTTTGTTGATGCATTGAACCTTCGCGGTAGATTTTGAATTTTAAAGTACATGGCTGATATTTTGTTGTTTCCCGCTCTTGAGCTCAATGCGTTACATGGTTCCACATCATCTTCGTAAATTATAATTCTGAGAGCATTTGGGTATGCTTTGAAGTAGTCACTATTTTTGTACTGTTTGCCATCAATGAATGATTGGTACACTCCTGACCGTTCGTTAAATGATCCTTTTTCTGTTAAAGCCAATCTATTATCTGGGTTTTTTAGTATCATTTTTAATGATTCTACTATTGGTATGTATTGAAAAGTATCATAAGCCTGCAAAACAATTTTTGGTTCGGTTAAGTAAAGTGATGATATGAGAAACTGATTCAAAATTACCTTTTTACACTTTTCCTTTCCATCGACGAATCGTTTTACTTCTTTTCCATTAAGCATAATAGATCGGGGCTTCGGAATTGCACCTATTAGCGAATTTATAAACGATTCTTGCTTGGAAGATGTTTTGACGTGTTTGAAAATGTTATCTAACCATATGCTGTTTTGTAATGCGACAGATTTTTCTGGCGGAATATGTGATACAAATTTTTCAAGGAATGCAGACACTTTTTGACGAACATATTCATTTATTTGACCAACAAGTGACTCGCCGAAGTTCATCACTTGTTTTATTTTTTGGTCTGTAAATGAAACATCAGCTTTTAGTTGACAAATACAAACAGCAGCAAATTCTCTTATGGATTCCAGGTTACAGGTAAGCTTTTCTTGGTTATTTGAATGGTTATCTGAATTTTCTGATGGGGTTTTATAATTTTCAGATGGCTGGAGAGTATCATCCGTCAGTTTATGGCTTGAGACTGGATCCAACATGACATTGTTTTCAGTTTGAAATAGTGACAACGGGTGTTTTGTTGTTATATGGAGCTTTAAGTTGCCAAAAGTCCGGTAGCTCGTACGGCAACCTCTTTTCATACAAGTGTAGTGGACGAGATTCTTTTCGAACTCCTTTTTCATAAAATGAATGTTTAGATGCCGTCGTAAGCCATCAACATATCCCTCAACCAGTTGCTTGCAACAGAAACACTGCAACACATCTGCCATTTTTCTTCTGAAACAATCAAACATTCTGGTTAAAATCACTTATACTTACGGAAAAGCTCTTCCAAATCAAGATTTTCGTTTGTTTGGAGGGAGGATATCACTTGCTGTAACTCAACTTCCATGATTTCTACCTTTTTATTGTGTATTTATTCCGATTTTTCACACGTTTTGCACTTTTTACGCATCGAGCCCAAGTGGATTATGAGTAATGGTTTGACATGTGATTGACAGACGAAGGCAGCGAGTAAAACAGGTCAGCTCATTTCATTCGATTTGACATTTGATTACAAACAAATAACAATGTGATGAAATATCGTTGTTCACAATAGCCGAATCATTTTCTTTTATTGCTATCTCACTTTGTGATGATGAAGGAAAATAAATAAATTTAGAAACATCACTTTTTCCTTTATTTTTCCCAACGCGTCGAATGGTATGAATGCATTTATAAATCTCTTCTGTCAAACAGGGCCGCTTCATTCAGTCTATGGGGCTACCTGACATTTATGTTGCTTAAATTGACAGATCTGAGGGAATAGATTGCTGCATTTTCAGTAATTTTCTTTACTGATATTCAGTGACATTACAAATTTGACACTGATTTTACTGATTTTCAGTAAAAACTCCATTACTGAAATGTATTCAGTAAATTATTTTACTGAAAATCAGTAAAAACATGACATTTATGCTGAAAACCAGTAAAATATTCGATTACTGAACCGTTTCAGTAAAAAACTTTACTGAAGCCGGATGAAAAATTTTGCTGTGTAGGCACGTTATGCACGCATATCATTTTTATCATGCCTTCCAGTAACTTTTGCCGATCTATAGCAACTGGGAAGTTTAGTTATTTTTCGATGTTTCGTCAGAATCAAAGATTCCTCTTGAAGGAGTCGGCGAGATTTCGCCAACGCTGGATGGTAAGGCCTCTAAACTGCTGGATGGTAAGGCCCTGCCCAAGGTAAGGCCTCTAAACTCCAACGTTTCCAGTAAGGGAAACCTCCTAAAGGTTTCTATGATCGCCTGGACGATCAAGTGTCGAACGTCCGCTTCGAAACAGTATCCACCTCAGTTCTACTTAATTCGGCAAACGATGACGAAGGCCACCCTGGCCAACGCGAGTTCAAAGTTACTACATGGCAACCGTCCCAAAATCGAACATACCGTGACTATCTCAAAACATATCACATGGCGACCGTAACAGTCATCAAACATATTACATACCGTTCTAATATGACGAATGAAATTTCCTAAATCATACTTCACAGCTTTTTGACGATATTTGCAGCTATTGCTGGAATCAATGGTGCAAAGAATAAAACCATTTTCCGAAGGTACGCAATTTTCCAAAAGAATATCACGTAATTTTCGTTTTTCGCTGAATGTTCTGGGTACATTTATGTCGGCCATGGTTCTAAATATTGTGGAGATATTTTCAAATTTAATGTACACGTTTTTTTGTTATCGCACTGACATTTGATGACACAGACAAGAAATGACTCAAAAGCAATAGCGTTACATGCTTTCGGAAAAATGAAATCAAATCTATGACAATTAGATTACAAGTGAATGTCGAATGAATGTTGCCAAAAAATGTCGTCGGATCAAACGACATTTTATTACGTGACTGTAGAATGAAAGATTGAACAATGCATGCGAAACTTCAAATAGTGTCAAAGTAGGCAATTTCGTGTCGATGAACGTCACTAACAACACTGCACTCCGCTGCACCGCCGGTGTAGCGGTTGCACTTTGCTGTACCGCCGCTGTAGTGGTGGCACTACGTTGCACCGCCAATGCAACGGTGGCACCTCGCCGATCTGGTGCAAACGACGACCCAGTAGGTAAGATGGCTGGAGAGGCCGGGAAAGTTGATGGGACATCTGTGATCAGCTCCCTAACCGATACTGTGCCCCGGGCATCGGTTGTATGGTTGGTGTTGATGTGAGGACCACGTAGTCCCGTTACTTTTCTCGGAGGACCGTTTGAATGCTTCTGGTGAAATGGCACAGCTGGTCGAAGGGCGGTAGCGCTTTGGACACTGCTTGCTACCATGGTGCCGGTAGTCCATGTTGCCGCTGTGGCGACAGTGATGATAGTTCTTGCCACGGTTGTGGTTGTGGCAATGCCGCTGGTGGTGATTCCGGATACCGCCCCTGGATATGACACATTTGAAATTTTCTCCATACCCGCGTCGGACAGACAATAGACGCCTGTCGGAATAGGGACATCGTCGTCACTTAACTCCTTTCTTACCGGAAACATTTTGTTGAAACAATGCAACAACGCAAAAGTTAAGTAAGGTTTATGCGCATCCATGATTACCGCGGTCAATTAGTTACATCGGAACCGGCATGGAACATACTTCACGGGCAGCTGTTCAACACCAGCAATCAATCGACCAGCGGGCATATAAGCTAAAAATAATGATAAATAAATACTTACCACAACTAAAACACGCCTTACTAACACGAATCCAATCACTCCGCGGAGGAAAATACATGCGCTTCGATTGAAGCAGACAGACAGAATGAGGAGATGTAAGGATGGTGTGTACAGTGTTGGCGCCAAATAAAGGAATCGGTGATGTGGGTGAAAAGAAATATGAAGGCAACGGTGAAAAACAAATACGTACGATACACACAACTGTGTGTAAATATATTTTTTGGCCGTTACATATTTTTCAATACATTTGCAAATTTTGATCTACCTACACAAATGCATTTCCGCGCATTCGAATTGCCAGAAAGAGATAGTTATATTTTTGCCTTTTCGGTACGCAGCCATGAGTTCGAAAAAGTGCACAGCCAGTGTCAAAAGTTCTGAAAATTGACATCCAAATTCATTATAATTTGATCAAAATCCGATCCAAAAACCGACCTCAGAAACTGCTCGATTTTGTACAGCAGGCGATCTCTAAACATCGTCTGCCCGCCCATCTGACGTTTTTTTTAACAATGTCAAATGTGACAAACAAACGAAGGTTGTTAAAGTGTGACATGATTTAAGTAAGTAGATTAAGTAGATAAGGTAGATTAGGGTAACAATAGAGCAGATGAAGAATAAGGTGATTTAGAGATGTTTCCGGCTATCGCTACGCTACGTTCTGTACTTCCGGGGATGGCGTCATATCGATGACATCACATATATGGCTACCTAACTCACCAACCCAATGTCTGAATTCGATCATCGTCACCTCCTGCATTGTCTTTCTTGAACGCACCCAGTCGGGGTGCAGCTTCCTCGCCAGCTCCTTCAGGAAGGTCACGTCATACATATAGACCAGTAGCCCAGTAGACCGGACGCATTTACCGTTCCAACCAAACGTCTCACTACGAAACCAAACTGCACTAAAGTGGAAAGGTCCTCGACCATGGGAGTCGCAATTTCTCTGATCTTGCGGATCATGGACTATACAATTAACGAACGGAGCGTATCAATCGCCTCATTCAAACCTTCTGAGAAGGACAATAGATGCCCGACTGCGTCGAGTGCGGGTCTTTGCACTCAGCATGTTGCAAACGAGTGACATTTTCATCGTCCGTATATCCACAAGAGGCTGTACAGTCATAGGCCGTTATAAAGACCAGCCATTAATCTACAAC
>VTWG01006343.1:0-26422 GCA_008817895.1 Anopheles fontenillei
CACACACACACACACACACATGCCGTGCGTGTTACAGAAGCGTTCGCTCGAACGGGGTTCACGAGCCGGGCGGGTGAACATGGAGTGGAGTCTATTTTGCCAACGTATATTGCTTTTTCCACGCATTTTCGATGCACGTGAGGGGTTTGCTCACGGGGTTGCATGTATTGCATCCTGCACCACTACACCGCTTTCCGTACACGGACCGGATTGAAAAGCGTGTCCTGAATGTCAAGCGACGCTATCTCCGTTGCTAATAGGTAATTAGCACGGGACGGCAGCTCCTATTGCTGCGAGTGTACATCAAACCTGCGGCGTACGGGTTGTGCCTTCTCGCACTTGAGCAAGAAACTATTCTAAGAAGGAGGAGTTTTGCATACAAAAACACGTGTTCCACCTTGCGCAAGACGAAAACATCGCTGGAAGCTGTCGCACGTGGTGCAGTGGCGCAAGTCTTTTGGGTGACGCTGGCTGTGGCGTAAGACGCGAAACGCGGATCGAGAAGTCATTAGAGATCCGGTGCAAGGTAGCGCGTAAGTTTGCCAGCGCACCCGCCAGAGGCTGATACATTATTAAAGGTAGACGCTTACATACATTCACACACACACCCAGATCTGACATCCTTGGGATGTAAGGTTTTGACAAACGATTACAATGAATCAGCTTACTTCATTGATCGGTAGGATGGTTGGTTGCTTGGGAGGGTATGAAGACATTGTGAAACTGCTTGTGATGGGATTGGATTTTATTGAGCAGAAATTGGATCGCTTAGAATGGAAATTTTGTAAAATGGAATGATTTAAGTTAATGAGAGGTTCAAGCGGTATTAATAATGATAATGATTGGATTGACATCAATTATAAGAATGAGTTAGTTATCAGGCTCAAAATATGCTTCAAATGTAGTCTTAAGTGCTCTTTACAATATTGAATAACTGGTGGAAGTTTGTGTATCAAACCTAATCTAAGGTTTGTTCTACAAAACAAAGCAAAAAACTAACCAATGAAAAATGTCTCCTGTCCTACAATGACCCATTCGAGGGCCTATGCCTGCCCGAGTAAGGATTAGCATGACCAGTTGCCCTGTGAGCACGTCCGCTTCGTACAACGTATCAATCCCTCCCCAAAACCCCGCTCTGTTAGCTACAGATTTGCAAATGCCAAGTTTTTTAAGGCCGTCGGTGATTCCAAACCAATCTCTTTTCAAGATCACCCGCGTACGGTGCTGTTTCGGGTGCAACAACAGCAGCCAAAACGGAACGCATGACCGTTTTCCGAATCTCTTCCACTGTGAGCTGCATACATAATTCATCAAACGGTTCCGGGCGGTACGCCGTACGCCTGCTCCATGTCCGGCCCCGAGTAGCCGTCTCGAGCATGAGAGACAACCGGTGACAAAAGGCATTAGCGTTACATCCAATCCAAGCCGTGCCTCAATCCTTCCCTCTTCAACGTGAGCATGGGCTACCCGGATCGCTGGACAGAAGAACCCTTCGCATCGCGGAAATGCGAAACGGATGAGTCGAAATACCGTCTACAGTCTACACATATCCGGCACATCTTCCGGCTGGACGGTCCAAAAACTGGCGGCCACCGACGGCGCTTAACCCGATTTGCAATTCTCGTTGCTGCTTTTCTTTTCATTGTTCTCGGGCCTGGAGTTTCCTTTCCATGTGTGTGCGGGTGGAACGGCATTTACTCTGACGGGAAAGGAAATCGAAAATCGGATAGGACAAAAATACACCGCCGCACGAAGAAAGAGGTTGTGAGGTGTCTTTTTTTTTGTGGGCGATGAGTTCTTCTGCTTCCTGCATGTCTGATTTGCACTTGCCGAAAAACCTTCGCCCCTACCGTGGTGTCCCCGTGTTTCGGTGACCATTTAGCAGTCCGTGCGATGGCAAGTGATTGTGGTCATCAGCAATCAGCGTACCAAGCCATCGTGCGGGATGGCCGATGGGGGCCTGTGTTTGGCGGAATTTTGATGATCCCTTCATACCACACTGCGTGACGTTGTCTGTCAGCAACTGGGTGTCGACCTGAGCATCTGTGTGTGTGTTTCCCGGGCCAGGAAAAGGCTGCTACTAATTTTTGCCTAATGGAATTACAATGCAAATGTGCTGCCGGGCAGTGGGCACTCGGAATTGGCAAACTTGTGCTAAAAACTGGACCGGTCTGTCGACGTGGGACGCAAAATGGATGAACAGGGACACTGTCGCATCTGCCATTGCCTTCCGCCATTGCTCGGAGGAGAAGAAGGAGTAAAACCATATGATGCTCATCAGTATTCACTCAACAGGGAACGGGTGACCGGTGACGATTTGAAGCCATTCCAAGGAGAGTGGAAAAAACACAAGCGCCATTCGCCAGGTCCGGTACTGCATCTGCGATTTTGTGCATTACGCTGTAGAGTTGATTGTTTCTGCGGCTCGAAGTTCATGTATGCAAAACGTGCCCTCAGAGATGGTCTCATTCATCAAAAACTCATATTGAGGAAGAGCATTGGTCAGCTGTGATACGAACTAAAGAAGTGTAACGCGTTTTGTTTAAATTGTCATGTACAGTACAGTTCCCCAGTTCACGGTGTCCTCAAGCTGCTCCAGCTGCGTCCCAGGGATAATTTCTGGACAAACATGATGCAAAAGATCTACGTCAACAATTTTGTCACGAAAACTGAGAAGGAATTGATAAAAGTCGAAGGCAGAACTTAAAAACATGCATACACGCATGTCTTCGTTCACCATGGTGAAAGTTACGGATAACTTATGGATAGAAGCTTGCAATGTCGCATATAAGCTCAAATAATAATTTTGTTTGTAGAAATTTTACTCCAATTTTGGCTCGCATTTACCACACATGTTCACAACATCCTTCACATGATCCACATTTAATGTTTTTTTCAGTTGCGAGCAACCTTTCAAACACCACAAAGACCGCTTTAAAATCTCCCTAATATGCCAGTTGCCTTTGCCAGTTGCATCGTTTTGGCACAAAATCAAGTACGAACAACGGTACGGCCCATAATTCATAACTTCAACGCACGACATGCAGTAACTTTCGCTGTCCCAAAGTTTTTGCCGCACGTCATAAGGCGCAACAAATGGGATGCAACAACTTCCCGAGAGGAGGGATCAAAATTTGCACTGCATGCAATTCTCAGTCAGCCGACATACACATACACAGACACGCAAAGGACGCCATCACAGAATAAGAGGGTACAATTAAAACAGCTTAATGCCAACACTTGACGGCAAGTTTTCAAATCTGCCTGCGTTGACTGTCTGGCTTGGTGAGCTTCGCTTTCCTGCCACACTGCCCTGTTCTGCCGAGCTTCCAAGAATCTTTAACTTCCTCGTTTCTCATTTGGGGTGGTTCCATTTTTCCAGCGTAACCGTGCAATGGAGGGTCGTTTTTCTGATCCTTCCCTATTTTTTTTTGTAGACTGGTGTAATGCTTTTCTTAGGTACACCAGCTCCCCAACGGCACTGAACATTGAACGACCCAACAGCGCCCGAGTGAACTTTCCATCCTTCGCCACACTCCGCCAGCGCTTCCACACCGTAGCGTGCTTACCCGGCCGGCCATTTTGTGTAATGAATGGAAAATAATACGTAATAATTATCTTAATATGTAATAAACCCGGTGCCACTGCAGATCCTCGCACCGTTAACTGCACTGGGAAACCCCCCGGGAAAGCTACGAGATAATTCCCTTGAGAGGGGATGGAAAGAAGAAAAAAAAATCCCACGTTGAATATGCTTTCCGTTTCTTGCCTTCTTTTATTTTTGACCAACGAGAATCACGCGCAAGAAGCAATGCGGTGCAATTGCGCAAGCAAAGACACTTCTCAGTGCTCGCCAGTTGGACGGACAGGAATTACATTCATAAAAATCATCCACCAACCGCTACCGCTGGGCGAATTCTGCGTTGCATGGACGGATTTCCGCACCGTAGCACTGGAAGGGGAATGGAAAGGTCTGCCGCTCGTTTAAATTAATTTCTACCTTCAACTACATCACTCCACCGATGACGATGATGATCATGGTCCGATGCAAATGAGCACTGCTGATGGTAGGGCTGGTTGGCTGATGATAGTATGGTTTACGTTTGCTATGGGGTATTCCTATTTCTTTCGCGTTCGAGCACCTGCCGTTACCTGTCATCATTTGCTTCGTTAAGTTTTATTCGCATCCGTTTGTACGTTGTGGTGGCGCAGGGGGAACGGCTTCGTGCTTGGAGTGTGCCAATTTGTTAAAAGTCCTAACAGGTACTTGATTTAAGCATTTACAGAGTTAGATATAGTCAATTCTATTCGATCGATAAACAGGTTCCAAAGAGGGGGATGTAAAGGATCAGCCATAGAATAAGGTTGTTAGCTAACGAGCTGAATAGTATCGGCTGGTTTAATTCATTGTTTTAAAATTCAGATTTGAATGTTATAGAACGATGATAAAACCCAAACACTTAATCTTTCTGCTTAAGACCGATTTAAATTAATTATTTCTCCTTTATCCTTACACTTTTAATACTTTTAACTTAAGAGCTTTCAGAACTTTAAGAGCCTGCTAGTGATCTAACTCATTTTTTTCCCATTTGCTTTAGTTCGCCTGTCTCATGGGTAATCCACCTCTTCAGAAAGGATTTTATTTCCAGTAGCAACGCAACAATCTTCATCAATGGTTCAGTTACAGACGAAATAATACCATTGGCTGAGCACTTAACGTTCATTTTCGTATAAATAAAAATTGATACGAGAGCTCAGCTCTGGCTGCAGAAAGATTCAAGCATCGATCGGTTTATTTCTCCTCAGTTCCATCTTCACCCTAATAGCATATCCCGAAGAGCGCATAAAAATCCATGTATTATTAGCGTATTATTAGGGTTCGATGACCTAGGAGCGTTGCACCTCTGGGTGAACATTTCTTCTGCCAGCATCTTTCCACTAGAAGCTACATTATATGACAACCACACACATCAACTAGATTATCAGGCTGTCTTCTTTAGCTGGCTTTCGTGGTTATTCAATTTTTGGTTCACGATCGGTGCAGCGCCACAACAGGTCAAAAGATAATCCGATCATCAGCATCATCGACAAAGTGCAATGGTCGTTGGGTTGATGTGTTGACGCGCTGTAGATAACCTTCTTAGCATAATAATGAGGTTCACTGTGGTCGAATAAGACATGAAGATTACATTTTATTGATAGAGGTTGCATTTTATGAAGAAAAGATATGTCTTTCTATACATTGATCTGTTTCTTTAATCGCACAAAAAAGCAGTGGAGGAGAAAACTCCATAAGTTATAGGGTTTTTTTTTTAATACTGCTGTTCATCTCACGTATCGGCCAGATTCCTGGCTTGTTGGTCTTCTGGCTAGGAAATTATAAACTGATCTCGAGGGAGACATCTACAAAATAAATTAAATTTCGGTAACGAATTCCCTTGCGTCCCTGGAATCTCTCCAGAGTGTTAGAATTATTCGAGAAACAGCTCTAAAAAAATCAAAGAACACAACAGTCAAACATTAGCCCGCACAAGAAGCAGTTTAAATGAATCACATCCGGTTTTTTTTTCTTTTTTTCATGGAATCAATCTTCTTCCCTTGCAAATCATGAATTTTAATCACTGAATTAATTAAAAAACGCAAAGCATGCCTCGTAATACAGCAGTGAAAACCATACCCGAACAGAGGAAAACCCCAAAGCCTCAAGGGAGCAGTGAAGCGTTTTCCAGAAGTAAATATTATTGAACTTTGATTTCCCAGCCGATCAATGAATTCGGACCGGCCCGATGCTTTTAACTTTCCATTTTAATTGAGAGCCTCCTGGAGAAGGGAAACGTTGCCCGGTAACAGGAGAAACACAACAAATGATCGATTTCCTACAGAATAGGAAATGGAAAAAGTTTCCTCATGCTCATAAAAAAAACTGCACCTTGGTGCGTCGTGAGTTTTGTCAGACAGGCGTGGCATTTGTTGGTTTATACGTTTGCTAAGCTGCTGGATTTGTGCTCTTTTTTGTTTGCTGGAATAGTCAAGTTGATTTGCATTCCATCCTGTTTGGTTTGCATTTATTTAAACTTTTGCTTTGCAGATTTAAGTAATATCCGCTTGAACCATTACCAAGAGGTTACAAATTAGTCAGATGAGCTAACTGTGATTGTATTTGCCTTGTGATGCTGAATAGGTTCGTAAAAACGGAATGGAGATTTATTGGTTGGATTTATTCAGATGGTATTTGTTTCGTTATTATGTAAAGAGTAGAAAGGAGCTAAAGCTTCATTGTTTATTTATTTTATTTATTTATTTTTTATTTATTATTTATTTTATTGATTTTATTTAAATTTTTTTTTGAAAAACAAAACATTTTCATCCCTTTCACTGTACTGCAACCAACAAACTTTTTTCCTTTTCTTTACCTATGCTCATATTCAGCCATGGATAAAAATAATTCAAAAATAATTAGCGAGTCAAAATTCTGACAGATGGCTGGCATGGATCTTCTTCACTTGCTGGGAAATGCACATACCAGCACCCAACAACATATACTCACTCCCTACCTCTTTCTCTACGAACAACCGACAAGCTTTTTCTCGTACCACTTGCTAGCCGTGTAGCGTACTTTTAATATCCGTAATTTGATCAATCTCGTGCTGCACTGGTGTACGCTTGACTGTTCCACTGCACGATGCACTGTACAAGGTAAATGCAAACACGTGAAGCAAAGAACGGGATGGATACAGGAATGGAGCTGCTGTAAAAAAAAAACCTCCTGGCCCATAATCTCATGCACACTGCACCTCGTGTGCTCCATCTCCACAGCACCCCAGCCCAAAGGCGGACGGGTAAAACTTTTTCGACACATTTCGTTTTTCCAGCGATTGAAGCCAACTCCGGCAGCAGCAGCAGCAGCAGCAGCAGCATCTTCCTTTAGCTGTTCGCGTTTAGAGGACAAGCTTATCACACCGGTGGTGCGGTCTTTGGGATGGTAAATTTTATTTTACATGCACATCCCGGGCCCAAACTTTGTCATAGCGCCTGAAGTTTGGATAGCGTAACGTGATATAACCCAATTCGGGCGTAACCTAAAACCAGCCATCCCTCTACCCGGCTGGAGGTGGAGGTGGAGTCTGTGATGAAGGGTGTTTTTTGCCTCTGTCTTCCCTTATTTTCATCCTATGTGTTTGATAAAGCGAAAAAATGGAAAAAAGTGAGCAACTTTTTCGATTGGATGCAGTTTGAGCCGGTGCAACACTGAGCTTGCTATATTCTGGGAAGCAGCGGAGGCTTTTCTGAATATAGCTGTATCGGACAGTGTTCGGGAGCGATCGGGAACTGCATAGCAAAGGAAAAAAATGTAATGGTGTAAAATTGTGTAAAAAAGAAAGAGAAACAAGGAAACTGTTGCACGTGAAAGAGGAAACACAGCATTTCATATTAAAAAAAGTGGAAACCATGGCTATATTGAATCTCGTTTCGACATCCTTCTTCAAAACTTAATCGTGCATGTAATCAAACTTAATAACGTGCATTCTTTCTTATCTTCTTTGAATAAAAGAGTTTTTTCGTTTGGTTCCACCTATACCTGCTGCAGCTTGAGTGATAGCGATCAGACCGGAACCGGGATAAGATTTATGTCTTCCTAATTGAATTCGACTCCGGTTGCGACAACGTGGCTTGTAGTTCACCGAATTAGTTGCAGGCGAAATCTATGGAAAATCCCAAAATGTGTAACAGTTTTCAAGAGTCTTGTTTGCTTCTAATACAAGATGTTATCGATAAAAGCTTAGCTTAAAAATAATATCTGTAAAGCGAATAAACCTTAAGTTTCACGTCGAAATTTGAATAACATAAAAATAGGTAAAAATGATCAAAACACATATGGCCTACTTTAAGGCGCTCTAATTTTTTGAACTTTAATCCTTAAAAAAAAGTAAAATATTATTGGATACATTTTTTACTCTACAAAGCAGTATTATTAACTCTTCTTTGATAATTGTTGTAGTACTATTGTATACCTTCAAACGTTCGTAATTAATCGTTACGGGTATGATGGCTCTATGATCCCCGAAAAAAGCTGTTAATGACGACACGCTAACGCACGACTACAGACCGTAATTGCCTACCCCTTTAATGGCAGATCAAACGTCAATCGTGACGTACTGTGCGCCACTCGAACCATCGATGAGCCTTTTCTTTCATCCTCATTAGTGGGATAGCCCGCCACTAATAGCCATTCCAAGTACACGTACGATCCGGCCAGAGATACGACCAGCAGCTCATTAATCTCGCACCGGTATACCCGCTCCGCTAGTAATCCATTAATATGGTCCCAAATTCTCCTGAGGTTTGACATTTAAGTGTTTCTGCCATTGAAAACATGTTAAAAGACACCACAACACACACACACATACACAAACGATCCACCATTCCTACGCACGGCGCACAACATGAGCGGCACAAGCAGCCAAAGCTAAAACGTCAATGCGCTGCTTCGGAGTAAAGTCCTTCCGAGCTGCTAGTTGTTTGCTGCAAATGGCAATCCACCATGTGCAGCTAGCAGATGTGTGTGTGTGTCAATTTATGTACTAGAGCCTCGCTTACCACAACAACTCGTTCCGTGCACACATCATCCGGAGTGTGGTAAGAGTGAGTGACTCCTTTGCGATACGTACTCCCCATCCACCCGGGGTACCAAAGTAGCAATAGCAGTGTCCGCATTCGTCCACCAGTCCACCGCCGTACGAAATCGGCTAGGACGGAGGGAGTGTGAGAAGCTGGTGAAACTATTCGTACGTAATTTTGTTGTTGGCTAAAATATTCATGAAAAACTGTCGGTTTTAATACGATGGTGAATATTTTATAAACTTTTTCCCCGGCCTTCTTATCTAGCCCCGGTGTGCCTCCGGCTGGGGACGGTGGTCCATTCGGTGGCCCATACCTTAACGGGGGTCCGTCAATCAGGCTTTCCGAGCTGGGGCCGGGGGGTTCGGTGAGGCTTTAATAGATGGCAACGAGTCAACGGATGGAATACCCGGTTTTCCTCCCACCAGACCAACTGGCTCTTCTACATTCGGGGCACTAGTGTCCACACTAAAATGGGAAGTGTAGTTTTCGCTGAGCTTTCAATCGTATCATGGGGGATGGGGACTTTAAAGGATGAGGTTGACCGCTGGTAGAAGTAGCGGTAGAAGCAGCAGCAGCAGCAACAACAGCTGTCAGACATGCATACGGATGACCTTTTGCTGGTTTGGATATGGCCTGTGGCGGTTTCAGCGATGTTGTCAATGTTGATGTAAGTGTTTCGCTGTAGCTGCCCTTTACAGTTTTGCTTGATTTTTCATGAAGTGTTGATGTTGATGTAGAATTGATTTTTATCAAGATTATAGCAATTGATTTACTTTTACTATTTAAAGTTCTTTTGAGTCTCGACGACTTTTTACAATTGTTTCGTTTTGCAAAAATATTAAAACAACATTCAGAATAAACAAGTAGTTAAACTTCAAGAGATAAAAATATGGAAAAAAAATCACACTATAAAACGTTTAAGAATGTAATCATGCATCACTTGAACTTACTTCTGCCAACTAAAAATGCATGGCATCGCATCCAACAATGTTTAATGGTGATGAAATCTGCAAGAAAATATTGCATCACATTGCGGCGCATCCACCCTGTGCCCCGGCCATTGATTGCAAATCTTTGCGCAGAAAGTAATATAAACGGAACAGCAAATATGTTCGCCAACTTTACGCCTTCCGTTTCGATACGCTAGTACAGCCCAACCCATATCGGCAACATTGCGCGAGCATATTTTCCCCTCTCTAGTGCAATCGAACACCGCTGCACACTACCACGCATATCAAGATCGATCCGCACACGTGTATGACGAACTTTTAGCTGCGCACAACTTCATATGCACTCCCGCTTTTTCTCTTTCCCTTTTCGAAATTCCTTGAAGCAATATAAAGTGGGACAGCCCGGACAGGCAACACCAGAGCAGGCAAGCAAGCAAAAGCATATTTTTCCTCGTTCGAACATGGCTCCGTGTGCCGCGTTTTGCAGTGACAAGTTGCCACCACTATCGGCGTGCCGCGTGATTCATTCCTGGGCTGTTCTGGGCGCCGGAGGGGGGAAAAAACTCGAGGGCCTTTTCAAATCGAGCGGAAATCGGTTCGTTTTCCGCCCCTTTTCGTTCACACACGTCGCTGGGTCAGAAAGGAGGGAAACAAACTTTCTCCCCCCCCACCCTCTACCGCGGATGTGATGTGCGGAAGTTGAAAAGGACAAATAAATTGTTCCCGGAAAGGAACCTAGCTCACAGTGCTGTTGTGAGGGGTACCGTTGTTATGATTGTTGAGCATTCTTCCTTAGGGAAGTTTTTTGACATGTCGATAATGAGAATGGATTTGAATGTTGACGATTTGAGTAGGATGGTCCACTCGCAATGCTTAGAGTTGCTTATCGGTGTTTGAATTTTATTGTTAAAAATTGTGTTCAAGATAAGGAGAGGCGCTTAATGCTCATGAATTTTGAGTGAGTTGAGTCTCCATGCGTAATTTTACACCTAAAAATTCGTTGATAAGTTGATGATTTTGCTCTTATTCCTCATAAAGAGTAGGCTTAAGATTAAACTATTCAAAACAACTATCACCTGAAATTAACAAAAACTAACCATTATCTAAATGGTTGATAATTAACATGCTCTAACGCTTACTAAATTTACGTTTGCATAAAAAATGGATTTTTTCGGCTAGCTGTAGAAAAAAAAACGAAGAGAGAATTTCTTTCCATGAGCATCCTTTGAAAGGTAGTTTTTATTTAGGCTTACGATCTTGATAAAAATAAATCTACGACTATGGGAGCTGTCTTTCGTCAGTTTTCCACAATTTTCACCGCGGATGACGAAGACATGCGTGTAGACATGTTTTAAGGTCTACCTTCGATTTTTTTCAATTTATTTTCAGTTTTCGTGACAAAATTTTGGATGTAGAGCTTTTGCATCATGTTGGTACAGAAATGTTTGATGGGATGCAGCTGGGGGATGTTGGACCTGTTCGCGTAGTAGGGTGTCATATCGAAATTCAGCTCAAATTCGTCTTAAATTCGGCGCCACTGGACGTAATTTCTGCTTCCTGATATATTTGTTTATGTTCCGCAGGTACTATTTCACTGTTTGGCCAGTTGCATCGATCTCCCGGTTAAGTGAACGCGACAGTGTAGCCCCTTGTCCTTCGATCTTCATTTTTAGCTTCCTTTGCAGCCTCAAGTTGCTCAAGGTCGTTGGCTACTCGGAACGGGATTTATTTCGATGCTCTGATTGTTGTTCAAGATGTTGTAGATGCTAGAACTGACTGATTCGACGTTCAGGAACTGACGCACGATGTCCGTTTTCGTCGTGAAGTGGTGCCCTTCCTCGATCCCGTACGATTCGATTGAAGTTCCTTCAATTTTTGGTCATCATGGTTAGAGTTTGAATGAGAGCGGTTACAAATTTTGTGTGTTAACTCTTGGAATACTATCATTGTAAGTGCGTTTAACGTTTCGTTAGTCTTGGCGAAGATGAATAAATGAAAAATCGACATTTTTTGTCTTTTTGTTCATTTGTGCTGCGCAATTATTGGAGTACTTAATACGCGTGACTTGAGGCACACGATTTCACTTTCAAGTTTTGCAAGACACATGCAGGCTCACAACGACAATTAACTTATGCGGATAGCCAAGATCCTGAGGAAAGAAGACTTCAACCAATCCATCAAAGGATTTCTGTGGAAAAATTTATAATATTACTTTCTTTCTGGTTTATACAAACACCTAGAAACGGTGGTCACGACAATGAAAGGGTTGTTGGACTGCCCTACGCTAAACAGATCTGGATTAGTGTCTTCCCTAAACTAATGGGATTTTTTAGTCTCGTTTACAGTTTCCTTCAAAGGTGTCAAATTCCCATAGCCATCCACTACCCAGTCGTTAAGAGCTGTACATATGTGTCAATGGACCTGTCTATGGGAATCGTTCTGCTTCTTTTCCTAACGCCCCCCCCTCCCCCCTTTCCTAATCACTTGCCGCTATTAATTTGCCCCTGCCCGCAGACATTTTCCACGAATCATTGCGCACCACCGACTCACCATCCCTCCACGCCCGGACAATGGAACTCAAACCCCCATTACACTGTGAACAGGGCGACAAACAGCTCGGGGCATCCGTTGGTGGAGGCCAATTTTGTGCCAAATTCATTCCTTATTCATACTGCCACCTTACCGCAAAGCTAGCGTGCCCTCCCACCACCCCATTGACCCCCCACCCCCCGAAGTTTGGTGCTAGAGCCGAGTGGTGTGATGCAAGGTAGGGAGGGCATATTCGCCCGCACTGCGGAACTGTCCTGCGGTAGCCCTGGGTAGCGATCACACACATACACACATCCACACTCAGACATTGTCCGCTCGACGGCAAGTCCGCTTGGTCATTACGCTACGCCGGGGCGCTTTTCGCTTTCGCCAGACGGGGGTGTCACTAATCCCGGAGCGAGGGTAACTATTGTGTCAAGTGTATGTCCACGATTTTCTTCCCAGCGCTGCCACCGTCACCGCCACGACCACGCGTGATTGATATCATGCGATAGTAACTGCGTGATAAGCCGCATTAAATATTTATAGCATCACTCACACACACACACAGAGCACAGACGTGCGCGTGGACATTGAGCAAAACACATTCGACAATGAGCTCGGGTAGGGCAGGAATGCCTCGAGACAGTCAGAAATCATGGCAGTACGGAGCAATTTGCTTGCGTTTCCCCATTTTCGGTGTCGCGGTCATTCGGCCACTCTGCCTTTGCCCGCTCGTGGACAAGTCGTCGTTGGCCCACACCCACCCGAAGGCTTGTTTTTTACGTGTGGAAATGTGTTGTTCACCGTTTGTGTGTATGTGTGTCCACTTTGATTTGTTTTTTTACTCGTCCTTGTATGCCCCACCCAGAGCAAAGTTCATTACAGCGTTGTATCCGTCTTGTTCACACAGCAACCGGCACCGGAAGGGCGGCCATGAAACGGTCGTCAATACTGGTGGCACAATCGGGAGAGGAAATTGTTTTCCAGGGAAATGAGTCCCTGGATTAGTGCATTTTTTTGTGTGCTACCTTCCCACTTTGCGTGTTATGATTTTACAACGCCACGCGGTCGGAAATGGATGATTGAATAAATAAAGCAAAGGATGGTTAAAAAGCACAAGTCTGGGAAAATGGGGAAAAAGAGACAATCTCACCCACCCGCGTTTGCTGCACCTAGATCCGTTTGCCCTGTCCGCGAGAGTTATAGAGCAGAGACAAGGTTTATACAATTTTAAGAATATGTATTAAATTAAATCCTCTACGGGGTTTTTTTTTCTGTCTTCCCAGAACTGTCCAATCCGAAAACGTAACGGTGACGATCGTAACCAGGGAAAGTCCTTCCGCGAACTCATCGCACTAAAGACTCCCAGCGCTCCGTGTACCCCAAAAGCCAATGGGCCATGCTTTTATGCGCAGTACATTTCGCTTACTCCATATTTTAGTATCGATTTTATCCTCCCGAAAACCCGGGTGGCACATTTTCGTCGTCTCGCTCAACTTATCGTTGGCTCATTAGTGCCGTTGATCCGATTTGTAAAGCTTCCTTAAAATGTGGCCTCCCCTTTGTGCCCACCTTCTGACCACTTTCCGGCATTCTTCCCACGGCATAAAGCATTGTGAATACATCATTGGTCGTGCAAGAAGAAATCTTTCCCTTGCCGAAAATGTGTTGGAATGTTTATTCAAAATTTTATGTTCCTTCGCGGGCACGTTGTACGTTAATGTGGTCCTACGTTCGGGGCGCGCGTCACATGAGCGATGGTGTGTTGCTTCAGCAGCAGCTCATCAGCAGATACGCATTACGAGGGTGTTTTTAAAGTGGTGATTTCATTTCAGCATTTTTTTGTTATCTTGCCGGCTGAGGGATTTTTCTCGTACCATTTAGGTCAGTGAAATTGTTTCTATCCTACGCGCGCGCCTTATAATTCACGTTGAAAACGAGAATAAATTTTTGTTCGCGACATTAGATTAGAGTGAATGTTTGCAGGTTATTAATTTTTCTTTCTTGATAAGTGGAAATGTTAAAGCTATAGATTCGATGTAACATTGTACACTGTTAGCTGCTGAATAAAAAAAAAGCAGATGCAACTTAGAGCATAAATTGACAGCAAAATTTGCAATTGCTTCGAGATTACAAAAATAATCGGTAAATAATGCACCAAACGTCAATGTTTTCACCTGTGCATGCAACTGCACTCATCGATTCGATAAAAATCAATTCCAATCGTTGGCACACGGTTGGTGGTCAGCTGCAACACAGATGTACACCGCTGCCTGTATTTTCCACCTGGTTTAGCAATAATCGGCCAGCTATGAATTATCTACAACCCACGGTACAGCAACGGCTGCGTCACAGCAGCTCTGCACTGACCCGACAGTTTAATAGGATTATATGTACGCCGCCCAAGCTAAAGGTTAAACTCGATTGCATCACGCAGTTGCTGCAAGTGATTGGCTTTGGCCGTGCGGTGCAGTGTGCTATTTTTGCAAACTATTTTAAGTGCTGCCTTTGGTGTGCGTATTGATACGGCATGCGGTGCGGAAGCCATTGCCTATAAAGTGGTTTTACTTTGGTAGTGAATGCCCTGGTAGGGTGCAAAATATTTCTGTGGAAGCAGGTAGAGAGTTTAGCAATCGTAAAATCAG
The DNA here is from genome assembly GCA_008817895.1 of Anopheles fontenillei. Taxonomy (NCBI): domain Eukaryota; kingdom Metazoa; phylum Arthropoda; class Insecta; order Diptera; family Culicidae; genus Anopheles; species Anopheles fontenillei. Next base: position 14,750 of record VTWG01006343.1, read on the forward strand.
CTGACATGCTTCAATGAACTGTATCCGTTTTCCGCGAATTAATGTACAGCTTGTTTTGCAGTTATTGAAATTATCAAATTCATTCAAATTATTTGAATTATCGTCAATTAAATTTTGCTCATTGAAAATACGGCCGAAGCCGTAATAATGTGAATTTAAATAAAATAAATAAATTTTGCACACAACGACAACTAATTTATAACATTTTTTGTAATAGTAAGAAAGTAACAGTAACAAATTTTTGGTAGTAACTTAAGAGAAGTTAAATGTGAAACAGATAGCCTACATTTAGGCGTATTTGAATGATCATTTTTCTATTTATTTTGATTGTAATGAAAAACAAAACCATAGAATAGCGATTTAAAAAACATTTATAAAACAAGCACACAACAATCGATTCCACGAGTCCTCAGTTACCCCTTAAGAAGCATAGCTAAGAAGTTGGCGTATGAAATAATAAAAAAAAATAATAATAAACTTGTCGCCGTCAAAAATAAACCAAACCAATACAACGCGCGAAATCTTCATAATCGCATTTTACTAAACTTTCGTTTTTCGATTTAAGTTTTGTGCCACCAAACTTTCAACGCGGCTTCCCATTCGTTCTTGCTCATTTCTTACTCTCGTTTACTGCGTGCTCCTTTTGGCGACGTTCAGGGTTGCACCGCACACTGCGAATCATTCCTTATCATGCCAATTTCGCAACATTTCGCGTACAGAGGAACAATGCTAACAACTGGTTTTGGTTTCGCGCAACGTTTCAATTTTGGTTGGTGTATTTCATTTCTTTTTTGTGCCATTTTACTTCATTCGCGGTGCTGAGAAAACTTGTGTACGCTGTGTTTAATTTTGACTTGAGCTCCACCGACCAATCAAATGAAATGGCGAAGCGAAGGAAAAGCTTTCCCATTTGTGAATTCATAATGCGTGATGAAGAAAGATAAACAAGTTGTTAATAATTTTTAGCTTTCATTCCTCGCTGGTTGGGGTAGTCCCAAAACGGGGAAAAGGTGGATTTCAGTTTGTTTGGTTCGTTTTATTGCTATTAGATTTTGGTAAGTGTGTGTTGGTAGGGAGAAGAATAAGACGGTAGGCTCTTGGGCATTATTTATTACATTCACACTTCAGCTGTAGAGAGAAATGTTGACAATAAATGACAGAATTGAATTTTACTCGTTAAAGTGAAAGCTATTCGTTAAAACATTTTGTCCAAACTATTGCAACTACGGTGTACTTTATAAACAAGTTCTATAAAAAAAACCTTTTGCAACTACGCATTCAGTCATTATAACACACATTTTCTATTTTTCACTCCCTCGACAGCTTTCTTCCACTTAATCGTGGTCTTGGGGAACATGTTTTTCACTTTGCTGCAAACCTACTTGCCACACACACACACAAATACATTTTCCGCCGCCCTTTTGTCTTTTCGCCTCCTTTTAGGGGCCCATCCCGCACATCTTGAAGTGGCGTTGTTTACCATCTTTCCCATAGAAATTGCACATATGTAGAATGTGTAAATACACGGCCCCAGTGCACCCGGTTTCGTCCCCTCACCGACCGGTCATGGCCAACGGGAGTGACGCCAGAATCCGTCACTTTTGTCACACCGACGCGGTCTCCGGCGATTTTCTCCCGACGTTACCGCATCGTCATCGCCCTCGTCGTCGTGCGAATCATGGTCGTAATCTCCCGACATTCACTGCCACTTGAATCCGTGGCCACTTCAGCGGAATCCTTGCGTTCCTTTCGTCCCTCTCGTCTCGGGACTGTAGCAGTTGTCAGCATCGGGCGAAATGTTTCCCACGGGAGAAGTACGCCCTTAAGGTACGGTACCGTGGCCGCCTACCGAGTCGAGTGCGTCACCCGTAGCCCGTCGCTCATACGCAACGGTGTGTGCTTCAGGGTCTTTCCGCATTCCCGGACTTGTTATTTATATTCCGGAAGCTTTTTCCTGGATACACCATCACCAGCGTCGTCATTGTGCTGTGTTTTTTGTGCATCCCCCTGCTCTGGAGTTTGTATGTATGAGTGTGTATGTGTGCTGGGCAAGCATCTTCGGCACTCCGATATCTTATCCCGGGTGTGCATAAATTTTGATGAATAAACACACACACACACTCTCGACACCATTTCTTATATGCGTTGCAGCCGAGAGGTGGAAAATGTAGTCAGCTTCGACCGTGCGAAAACGACTCAACTCAACTCGGTCGCTCTCGCTTCACTGGAACGCCACTCGCAACCAGGAGAGAAGGTGAGGTGAGTAAAATAAAATAATTCCTAGACCTGGGCACAACATTTGCGTAATGTGTCGCCGGGACCAGCACTGTGGACTGGGAGGGGTGGGGGGACTAAGTGTCGGTAAATAAAACGGCAAACATTCTCGAGCCGAGGCCGCAGACCGCAAATAAGGGTGCCCTTATTCATTGCGAACGCATCCTTCCTGCCCACGCACCCAACAGGGACACTGACGCTGAAGTGCTGGCGAGGGCTGGATGACGCGTCGGGTGACACTTTTCACCGCCCTCCCCCGCCCCTTAGCGAAGCCGTGCTTGCGAAGTGCGCCTGCATGGGGTAAGGTGTTTTTACGAGTGATTTGTTTTTCTGCGTAGAATGTGGGTTTCTACACTTGCTATTTCTCCACCGTGCATCAGGGTGCGCTACATTACGGCTACGAGTGGGCAGTGGTTAACTTTTACACCGTTCTCACAGTTGATACAAACAGCGGGAATGGAGCAGGGTGGGGGAAGCGGGATTCGTGACGAGTAATACGTAAATGGAGTGATTCAGCTGGAAGCTGCATGGTTAAAACTCGAACTCGGTTAAAAGATCGATAAAGAAGATGCATGGTTAAAACTGCGTTGGAAATGTGGTAAAAGCTGAGGAAAATTGTATTTTTCCATGGGATAAAGGTTTTAAAATTTTGAATTCCTTCACAAAATATATCAAATTTACAATACACAATTACAGAATTAATCATCTGAAGCAAACAGTTACAATTTGTATTTATTTGAATTTCGATTTGCAACAACAATTTTTTGGTTAATACAATTTCATTAGAATTTGTTGTTTAGGGGAAGGTAGGTAGAGACGGACACATTACAGTTGTTTTCAGAGGTTCTCATAGTTGTAAAAACACTTCTTGACCCTTTCTTATGAGAAGTGAACTTTACAGGATTTCCACAATTGGCAGATTGGTTTCCTTTTTTTTGCACGTCTCACCGTTTATTCATCGTATTCTATAAATTTTTGCGATCGTGTCTACGATTGATTGATATCGGCCCATTGGACATCAATTCAATTCAACCAAAATATTATAGAAAACGCTAAAAAAAAATCGTTGGAGCACACAAACAAAGGGCAGCAACCACACATTTTCTGGAAACAATCAAAATATATTAGGAAACCCTGTATATGATGGAAATTGAACTTCATAGCATCTTCTTTTTTAAAAATTATAAGTGCCACTTCGTCGAATTAAGAATGAAATACATTATTGATAAATCGGGCACTCACAGCTGACGTTGCTCCAGCTTGGAGAATAACAGTCTAGGACTTCATGTTAAGAACTTACTCAAGTCTGCAACTCATGCAAGCTGGATGAAACTGTTAATAGGTGCTTCATATTTTGATCTTAGTAATTCCATTAAAATCTCTTATCCATTACTGAATGTAGTCGTATCAATGCTACTTCTTTTTGTTGATAAAATTAGTTCAAGTCTTAACATGAAATTGGGTGAAGTGTATCTTCCGCGTGGTACGTAAAATAACGCAATAATTAGCGGCTATTTTAACCGGAGTTCTTTTTGTCGCTCATTTCAAATTTAAATTATACTCTTAGCATCAAGCTAGCTCTGAGCCTCAAGAAGCAAGATATGACTTGATTTGAGAACAGAAGCTGGTCTAGCATCATTGGGTGGAACAAAACAACCGAAGTGCAGAAAGAAACTAGGTTAACTACTTGTTCATACCTCATCCATTTACATTGTGTCATACATCCTTCCAGGCCGTAATCTAGGTAGGAAACAAAAACTCCACGACACATGGAGTTGAAATTTGATCCTCTGTTTTCAATCATTTTGCTATCATCTACCAATGAGTAGTTCCCATTGTAGCTCATTTCTATGCAGCTTTTGAGAAGAAAAAAAGAATCACACCACAATAGCGCCTCATCGTACCGAGGCAGAATTGCGCTCAATCTGTAAGATAAGCATCGGCCATAAATGTTATGACACAACTCCGCTGACGCCATCGAGTGTGTACCTCATTGATTGCACCTCAGCATGCACTTTGGGCAGATGACACTTACGAAAACACATACGCAAACACTCATATACAACAACAGCATAAAAAACAACAACCATCGATCCGATAAGATGTAGCAAACGTTACGGGAGTCAACTCCGGGAACAAACACTAGCCACTTTTCCCCCCCAAACCAAACCATAACTTATGCTACAACCGGAAGCATAAAATCTTTATTTACAATCAAACCACCCCCGAGACGCCCAAGATGCGTACATCCTTTTGTCTTATTACTCTCCGCTGCTTCAGCTGGGTGTTAAAAGACATCTCACTTGAACCTTGGTGCCGGAAGGAGCTACTCGCTCCTGCAACCTACTAGCTACAAACGAAGACCAAAAGTCTTCCCTCATCCAAGTGTGCGTTACCCACCCAGCCCTTGTCCCCTCTGCGTACGGTGTAAGGAAAACGCCTACTTATCACTTTTGCATCCCTGTCGCTCCCGGAGCTAAACGGGGGACAAATAGGACCGGGCCACCATTACAGGCCCCCATATTTATGATGATGTAATATTATCGACAATTATTGTTATGACTCGTAAAACGTCCCAAATTCAATTTCCAATAAATTCTGCCCACCGATCCGACCGAACCGAACGCTCATTGTACGGCTGACCGTTAGCACTGGGTGTGTGAGTGTGTGAGTGCGTGCGGGAAATGAACGGTTCCTGTCGCATCTTCCTGTCTGTTCCTTTTTTTTTCTTCTCGAACCCGGACTGCCCTATGGAGACGTGCTATGGAATATCGATCGGGAAAGTGATGGAGACGCTGGGAGGGAAGGGAAATCGAGGGTAAGCAATGTCTCGAGATTGAAGCCAGTGATACGATACGAAGTCGATGCGAGTTCAATACGATATCGATTATGACTAGTGCGAGTGAGTGGTGTGTATGTGTACAGTGTTATCAACTGTCTTTGGGTGTGTATGTGTGTGTGTGTGTGTTACGGCCGTAATTCTAGCCCGGCCCAAAATGGTTCAGCCGATTAGGTGGTTGCGAACATCGACACCAGGCCTCCCACCGGATCTTGGGATCTTCTGGACCATCCCACCAGCAATGTAGACGTTCGATGGGTAAGATGCGAATTTTATGAGCTTGTCTATTCGAGTGTCTGCAATGGTGTTTGTTGGACTGCTGCAAAGAGCGCCCTACCAATCGATACATATGTCTTTGGGACTGTACTTTGGTTGTTCATAACTGAGATTTTTCGCTGCCCCTGATTTTGTATCTTGAAACAATAGCGAATGATGAAATGGAGAACAATTTGTATTTTTTTTTTGTTATATACATTTCTGTTTCTATTGTATCTTTAAAATTGCTTAAAAGAACTTAAAATAATCTTATAAAATACAAGCCTTATTCTTCGTTTGTTTTAATATTGAGTAACGCTTGGAAAAAGATTATAAATATGCTTAACATTACTAAATTGCAGTAGAAAAGTTGGCGCTTATCAGTAAAGCATGTTAATGGCCAGTGTTAATCATGATTTACATTTCTTAAGCTAATACAAAACGATACAGCTTCCTTGACACGATGCCTTGCGAGTTAACTACACGGAAAGATAACTTTTCTTCCCACTCGACCGAAAACTATCGCTCGACTGCCTTCTCTCGCTGCTCCAATCGCTCCCGGCATTGATTGGCTCTGGTGCTGATTTCCCCCAAGAAAACGCGCGAATCATCGGTTAAATCAACTGCTCCCTCCCTTCTGGATGGGTTTTTTTTTGCTTCCGCAAGCTGGTGGCTGTAGCGGTGGTATGCTTCGAAAAACCGAGTAGGAAGCTAGCGCGTAGTGTTTACCGACAATCAGCAACTCTGACCAACCTGATTACTAGTTGCTATTTTTCTTTTCCATTTCATTAAGCTACAATTGGCGCTCGGTGGAATGGTGCGAACGTTTCTCTTTCGTTCCTCGCTAAGGAGGCAAAGGGATGAGCCCTTCCGTGCCGTTGCTGTATACAACTGCCTTGCCTGGAGTGGGACCGCAGTTTGGGACGTGCGACGTCCGATGATGCGCTCCCTTCCACCGAACACGGACGAATGTAAACATGGACCGAAGAACATGGACGCGGGCGCCTAATTCAATCTGCTAATTTGTACGGAAAACAATAAAATATTTAATAAAAACGCTCACCCAACGCGCTTATGCGCGAGGGTTTCGGGTGCTCGGGTAGGATTAGCCGGGCAGCTGTGAGCGAGAGAGTGGCGTAGGACCTGCGTCAACATCAAACACTCCGACTAAGAGGGGTAAGAGGGCATACTTTTGAGCCACCGACCGGTAGAGGATGAACGGCCTCTACACCCAAAACGCCCAGAACGTTCGTTGACCGGCAGATGAGCAAACGGTGCGAAAAAGATACAGCGTGTGTTTCGGCCTTGCCGTTAAAATGAACACTCAAAATAAAGCGGCGTAACATTAGACACATACATACACTCACACCTCACACTAAATGACACCGGGCACCCCAAACCATGTGGCCCTGTTGGCTGGGCAAATAGGAAGAAATGTACTAAATAACTGCAGAACAATGTAAAAATAACTTCCACCGTGCACAGGAAGGTGGACATGGTGGAATGGGCCGTACCAAAAGCACAAACCCAGCTTCCCATGTTTTCCGCACCAGCAAGATGGTTCATGTTCACGTTCCGATGGATCCGGACCAGGGCATTTGCCGCTGTTTGCTGCTGTGTTTCCACCAAAAATGCAAATGAATGAATGGACGGGAAAAATGGACCCGTTCTCCCAAACAGAGCAAATGGTAGGTAAAAAAAGGACAACAATAATTTGCATAACATTTTTAACTGGACACACAACGAAAAACTTCCGCTCCACCGGCTGCTCATTCCTTGATTGTGTGTTTGTGTCTGGCCTGTTCTGGTTGGGCTGTTTTTTTCCATGTTTTTTTCTTCTCTTGCCTCTTTTTCTCTCTTTCTCCAAAGCGTCAGACAATTAAACAAAACGGAAGCGAGAGGAAAATGGGTGAACGAAAAACAAAACAAGCAAACTGAAAGATACAAAACAGTTTCTTTCATTGCTGGCTCCGCTTCAACGGGAAACAGAAGGCACACATACACACACATACACACAATAGAAAGGAAGAAGGAAGCGGAGGTTTGTGGGGTGAACGTCCTTACGCAAGCCGGCAGTTGGCCTGATAACAATTACGATGCGGAATAAATGAATTGGTAATTTTAATAATTATACCCCTTTTTCTCGGACGCACCGGGTCATGCAGGGTGGTCAACAGAAAACAGGAAACCGGGATTGGGTTGTCGGGGAACGACTGCCCAACGACCTTTCCATTTGTTTGTGGAATAATCATTCGCACAGTACTTTTGGTTTGATTTTGGTTGCATGGTTGGTAAGCTAGGCAATAATAAAAAAAGACACACACAAACACAGAAAAGGGTAGCGATGGTGGTGTAGGGGTTTTGTTTTTCTTTCCTTAAGCTAGATGAATGATGCGAAGCGGCTAGTTTATGTTTGATATAATTTACTTTGATAGACCTTGCAATCATGCGCCGAAGGGAGTGATCGATCGAGTTATGGCTAAAATATTTGAATGTGTTAATATATTTTTGATAAACTGAAGAAAGTAACATTGAATATTGTAACTAGGAAGTTTTTCGTTTTTTGTTTAATGTCGCAAAAGTAATGAAAAGCTGCCAGGAAAGGTTTTTTTATAGAAAATAGTTCATGCACTGTCAAACAGTTTATATGAGTTTATATGACAAAAAACCAAATAAACAATAACATTAAATGAATCAAATAAATAAGACAATTTTCAAAACATGAAAAGACAACAAGCAAGGCAAATAATGTACAAAAACATAAGAGAAAATATGAAAGAAAACATTTTAGGAAAAAACAATTGAGTAATAAAAACAATAATACGAATCAAAATACTAAACAAGAAACAAACCTAATCAACATGAAAAAAAGATGAAGAAAATTTAAAATAAAGAAAAACAGATCAATTATGACTACTACAAGCTTACTTAGTATTTAATATTCACACCAATCATTTCGATCGTGCTATGCATAAGATTATTCGGGCATTACTTAAATAATGTCCATTATTTACTTCAATCCTACCCCACCATTCAATGGATGCTACGGTTTCAGCAAACAATCTATCTCTAAACCATCGAATTGCATATTCATTCATTGCGGACTAAAGCTCACAAAAGAAGAAAACAAAAAACAAATAGAAAATAGAGTCATTTTTTACTTTCCCATGTATATATTCGGGCCAAACGGGTCGAATCATTCAATCATAAACAAAAAATAAATATTTAAAAAGGTCTCATTGGGTTGAAACCTTTTCCTGTGACTTTAAACAATCCACAACTTTTACCATTTCAATTCCGGAACTGGCTTAGCATTACCATTTTATGTACACTTACCACCTCTACCGTACCCGATGACAAGACAAACATTAACACTGTCAGAATTGTAATTGGTAATTGAAAATGTTCATAAAAATAAATGCTGCTGTGCACACACTGTGAAAGTGCTGTGCTTTCCAAATGTATATGTGTGCAAATTAAAAAAAAAACATTCTGCAAATAAAAACAACTACAATCGAAATCATCGACCGGCGGTACAAATAGCATCGTTTCCCTGGGCAGTATAATTGAAATCAAATGCCAACCCCCGTCCCGGTGAGATCAATCAATCAGTCTTAAATCCATCCGATCCGGGAGCTTCTCACGCAAATTTGCACTCCTCCCTGCTAACCCTGCTACAACCATCCCTGCGCCACCACACGTGAAGGTTAAAGTTAAAACGATATAATTAATACTTGCTCCGGTTCACCCGGCAACCACCCCTTGGATGCTCCCGATTTCGGCAATGAATTTTATGGATAAATCCTCCAACACACATATCCAACCAAAAAAAAACAAAAAAAAGGACAACAACCAGCATGACCTTTAGCGAAAACCTCGCCACGAATCAAACACACTACGAAAGCGGATGGGCGGGAAAGATGAGTAAAAGGTTTCCACTTTTCGCCGAGGTTTTTTTTTTTGTGTTTGCTATTATTTTGCTTTTGTTTCTGTTCTGTGCCCTTTTTGTCCCTTTATTACTATTTTCCGCAACAGCGAGTAAATGGTGGGCTTGAGATAAATTACCGCCGAGGATGATCCGGAACATGCTGACTTTTTCAGTGACATTCATCAAACAGCTTTTCGCCAATCCGGCCACCGGTCTGACCCCGGTGGTGGACGGGCCGAGAAGGGGGGGGGGGAGNGGGCATGCTCCTTCGCCAATATCCTGCCACAATCGATCAAAAAAGGATGCACCGAACCGCAGGCAAACGAGCAGACACTCTCACACACACACTCTTACCACACTTCCACCCCAAAACGCAGACGCGGCGGTCGTGGTAGAATGAATTTTGAATGGCGTCGAATTTTCATTTTGCATCAGCAGGAAATTGATATTTGATGATTTATCACCGGATGATTTTTTTGTTTTGTTTTTGGACTGCGAAACATTATTTTGGCACGAGGGTTGCCGAAAGGCCATGAAGCAATGAGAGAAGATTAACAGTGCAGTGACGCTGAAGCACTTTTCCGCGCTACGCACGTATGCGACTCGCAGCAGAAGTGGGCATCGCCACCTTTAACATCGCTAACGATAATTTAACTGTATGCTACGCGTCGACCTTCTCGGTCGCATCAGCATAAATAAATTAAATCAATCAAATCGAGCATTCACAGCATTCCCCATACCACCACACACGGTCATACAGGAGCAGTGAACACATACAGCGGCAAAGCTACATTTATTTGCATGGACGACGCCAAATGGTTAGAAATCTGGTGCGGTCTGAATATTGGAATGCTCATTATATCGCGTTGGGTAACGAATGATGTTTTCCTTCCGTTCTGACCGTTGGCCTACACACAGACACACACACACTAGCGCGCGGTAGTTTGACCTCTCCGAAAACGAAATAAAGAGGGGACAAATTGTGACACATTCCCCCAAAACGCGAAAGAGGGAAAATGGTGAAAGAACCCTCCCAAAAACAAAAAAAAAGGAGCAACACGACAACAGAACACGCGCCTTGCCCAGGTCCGACAATCGGGGTTTTGAACTTGCTTGCTTGCTTGGTTTGTTAACACTGCCGACACTGCCGGGCCACGCACAATTTGAATCAATCTTTTTTGTTTATTTTACCACGGCACGACAACGCGTAGTAGTGGGGAAGCGGGCAGCAGTTTGGAGCAGTAGTGACCACGGGACCACTACATCATTCTCATGAATTAGTCAAACTTTGCCGCGAGAAGGGTGGGTAGGTAGTGTGTGCAGTGAGTGAAGGTAAAAATACCACTAGCCACAGTTAGGTCAAGTGCGTCGGACAGCTTTTCAATCGGTAGCAAAAGGCAACGGAAGTATAGAAATCGTAATTAATTTTCTCTGTTGTGTGATTTAGGCATTACTGGTGGGCCAGTATAAGGTGGCGCTTAGTTATGATGGTAAGAGTTGTAGCACTTTTGAGTGCATGGCTTTTGGTTTTTGAAGCGGCGTTTAGTGCATTAAACAATATACATTTTATACTTATCGTTTGCTAGTATGTTTTTTTTTAAATAAAAATTCTTGTGCTCTACATGGTTTTCCAAGTCACTTTCGAATGTAAACATTGTTTTAAACCGCGTGCAAAGTGATATTCCATATAAATCGGCTATCTCATTCCAATTTTAAAATTGTTTAATCTCTTCAGCATGATTTCAATACTTCAACTGTTAATTAATCAAAGAAGAAGAAGAAGAAGAAGAAGAACTGTTAATTAGTGAAGAGATACGGCAGCAAACCTTGGCGAAGAAACGATGGCAGCAGCAGCAGCCCGTTGAAAGGTCTGACGGAAGCTTTAATGAAGATGACGGAACCGTTAATATTTTTTGTACACTTTTTGTTTTGATGGAATGTTTCAAACAATTATTAATCGTAATAAAAACAATTATGTAGTAATCTACTTGGAAGCAGGTTAAACCATATCCAAATGTCATATCTTAAGCAGTTTAGTAAGGAATTCAAAGCATAATCCTGATATAAAATTGAGGTTCGGATGTAACAAAATGATATAAGAAAAATAATTGAAACATTTGGAATTAAAATTTAACGAATCAAGCAAAGTTTTAGATCCTTTAAAAAATGATTAATAAAACTCATATAAATTGTGTTATTACAGGATTTCGAACCATATTGATCCGCTCCTACTACCGGACTACTTGATCCGCTCGTTGTAATGTGTCAAATGATTAGGAGATGTTTGCAATGATGCTATGGAGGTTTACAGTAGTGATGGGTAAAGTTTGCAAAAATCCGGAGTCGACTCCGATCCGACTCCGATAAATTCGGAATC
>VTWG01006344.1:0-29024 GCA_008817895.1 Anopheles fontenillei
ATAACAATTTTAAAATTATTTAAAGAACATCATTTAAACTAGTGTCGGGGTTTATGCATCTTTTGTTGATATTCACTCATGATAACATTCCTAAAGGGATAAGTGATTCAAATTTCGAATCGAATATCCAAAGATTCATGGGTCTCTGAAGATGCATGAATTTCTGAAGATTCTTGAATCTCCAAGTATTCATGAATCTCGTAAGATACGTGAATCTTCCTAGATTCGTGAACCTTTAAGATCCGTGATGTATGATTTTAAAAATATTGATGTTGCTCGCTCCCATTGGTACAGTTAACTCGCATGACTTAACAACATGCCCGTCGTGGATTCAAGCCTTGCATGCACCGGACCATCTCCCCGTAGCAAAACAAACTACAGGTAGTCCCCGAAGATACACGGTTAATGAGGACCGAAAAAGGCTGCAAAATACCGCGTATCTCGAATTTCCGCGCAAGTTGAATCCAGCCAAAATATCACTAATTTTCGTGTAATTTTGCGAGTAGGGAGGTGGTTTTAGGCACTTAATTAATTATTGATTATTGATATGATTCTGACTGAATTTAAAAGTTTCAAACCTTTTGAAATAGTTTTTAACATTCGATCAAAAGGGAAATTATTTGGATTTTGGCGATTGATGTCTCAAACCAGTACAATTTGCTCTAAGAATTGGAAACCGCGTATCTCCGAATCCGCGTATAAGAGGTACCGTGTATCTCGGGGACCGCCTGTATCCGGCTGTGTTGTACATGCTAAAAAGTCTCAAACGCCTCTGTAGGCTAGCATGACCACGTAGGTTGTTACGTCAGGAAGAAGAATAAGAAAAAACTCAAGCTCTATGAATTGTTGGAGATTTATGGATCCATCATGATTCTTTTGAAATTCATTAAACTTTTGAGATTCATTAATCTTTCCAACAAAGATTCGGATTCATTGAACCATTTCAAAGTTTCATTGAGTTTCATGAATCTGGATCAGATTTACCCCTCACCAATTTAAACGCCATTCAAACCTAATTTGATTTTGACCAAAAGCAACATGCAAAATACGAAAATTAATTAAAATTATTTTCGAATAGTTTTTTTGTTTTGATTATCCATTAGGAAAATCCTTGTTTTTTATAGCTTACGTTCTAATTTTGTTGTCAATGGTAGTCATCTCCGAGCGTTGGTTTGGCGATTTGACGCGTTCTGCGATTTCCGCTGTCCGTCTCGAATAGTTCTCTGTTCCCTACTAGACTTCTCAATCAACAAGCATATTTCAAAGAGCAGTCGAGTCAAATGGCTCGTCTCGATTCGAGTTGAAGAATGGAATTAATGATGGGAAAAATGAAATTTTCGTCAGAATCGATTCCGGCTAGCTAAGAAGATTTATGTAATAGATTCCGGATAGTAAATTCGGAATCAGTTTCGGGAACCGACTCCGGAATAGGCTCTGGAATAGGTTCCGGAATCGGAATTGATTTCGAAATCGGAATCGGTTTCGGCATCTCCATAAGAGACGTTTGGATCCAATGATGCTACGTATTGATAGCCGCAAAGAATCAAAATTTACTTGTAAAAGATCCATCCTCATGGAGATTATCGGACTGATTTCGCTTCTGAAACTTCTAATTTCAATTCAAGAACTGATTCTCATTTCGGCGTTGATTCAATTTCTGGAGTCATGTCTGATTCCATTACCGGAGCAAATTGCGATTCCCAAGTCGATTCCGATACGAATTCCGGTTTCCACGCCAGAATCAACTCGGGAGTCGGAATCGAATTCGGGTAATTCCGATTCAGAGATCACTCCAACACTATGAACGCCGCGGAAAACAGGTTGAAGAAACTTCTATTCTAGGGTACTCAATTAATTTAGCCTCCGTTAAATATTTATTGGACTGGTAATGTTTGTAGGTTCCACCGACGATTAGGTAAGCGTTTGATCATTTGTATATTTTTATGTTGGAAACACCATGTGCTGTGCATGCTTTGTTGACCAACGTCTTAAAAAAAGCTAACAGTTAAGACTAATGTCTCGGAGATAGCCTATTCTGACGAGCATGTGATATCTATTTGACTTACTATTCAATTAATGATACATCGTATGCGTGTGTGTGTTTCAAACGGTTTATTTCACTTCCTTGTTTGCATGCCTTTACAATTGGATAAGCAAAAGGCGGTTACTTTATCTGTTGGTCTGCGCATCTTTCGAATCCTCCCGGCCACGACACACCCCAATCCACCCTTGTCAAATATATCCGAGCGTAGGTGTGGATAGTGGTGACACGGTGACTCTAAATGATTCTCAAAATCACAGTCCAACGCATTTGCCCTTTTTATCGCCAAATTAACCAACGGTGCTGATGCATACACATAAGGGAAGAGAAGAATAGGGGGGGGGACAAGGTGGTAGTGAGTTTGTATAAACTACTGCTTAAGCTGCGGACTTGCGCGGCTTCGCCACCTGACCCTCGCGGAATCCGTTGCGGAAACGGCGGCGCACCACCTTCAGGTAGCGCATACGGCCGGTACCGGTGGTTCTCCTGCGCTTAGCCTTCTCCGACCAGTTGTCTAGAGTGAAAGGGAGAAAGAAAGGGAAAACAAACCATCGTTAGATTCAAATCGTCAGTTCAGAAATGCATACTTAGGTGGTAAATGTTTTCGCAATTTGTTACAGATTGTTATCCCTATTTCTTAGTACTAACGGTAAGAAAGCACACGATAGTACCCTGAATAAGAATGTTAGTCTGTGCCCAAGTTTCACTGCTCGAAGCAATGTGATTGCAAGGAGCTGTCGTAATGGGCGGAGCTATACTATATTCAAAGCACATGTTCTAGATGTTTTTGCCATTTTTGTACATTTTTTAATTGTTCCGCAACAGAAGCTTATTCAACGTGTTTAGACTCTTTTTTCTTTGTAATGTTATCCCATTTTCTTGGTACAAATGGTGAGAAAACACAAAAGTACCCTGTTTTGGATAGGATATATTAGTCTGCGCCCATTTTCTACTGCTCAATGCAATGAAATTGCAAACAGCTGTCGTAATGGGCGAGAAGCTCGTACAACGGTTTCAACGTATTTTCTAAAAAGTCCTCGAAGAGCAGCATTAAAACGTTAGATCTTTTTTTTTTGTTGGAATGTTATCCCATTTTCTTGGTACAAATGGTGAGAAAACACAAAAGTACCCTGTTTTGGATAGGATAGATTATTCTGTGCCCAATCCATACTGCTCAATGCAATGAAATTGCAAACAGCTGTCGTATTGGGCGAATGCAATATTTTCCACTATCTTCTAAATCGTTCCCGTATAGGCACGCAAGTCCAACGTAATTTGAAGTCCGCGCTATTTGGAATGCTATCTTAGTATCGTGTCCCAAAGCTGGAAAGATGATATTTGCCCAAGTTATACAGATGAAACCGGTATGAACTGATAGAATGAACGAATGTAATTGAAAGAAAATACAAGGGCATCTGGCAACACCCGGTTTTACATCTAAATCAATCTTTATACTGCCCTCTTTACTCAATTGCACCAATACATAAACATGCGTTTTTTACATCTAACAATTAATACTTACAGGATCGGATCTTGGCTGCCGGATAGCCACAGCGCGAGCATGTATGCTTCTGAATATGGTAGGACGATCTACCACAACGGCGGCACAACGTGTGGGTTTTGTTGTGCCGCTTTCCGAAGCTGGAAGTACCCTTAGTCTGAAAGATGAAACATAAAGTTGATCGGTTGAGTGATGGTCGGGTATTTTGTTGTGTACGGGAAACTGAGAGGTTATGGCGTGTTTCGGAACGAGTCGCAGGATTCTTGGAACAAGAGCAAAATGCCGACAACCTGTGCCTCGGTGCGCGTGTGTGTGTGTTTTAAGTGCCTCTGTGTTCGGCAGCAGGAGCTTGACAATCGAAATTAATCTCACGATACAACGAAAACAGAGGTAGGCACACTTAGGTAAAGCTTCAATTGGAAAAACTCTGAATGTAAGTCTCGTGGCTAATCCTGCAGGTCTTTACGGTACGGCTGGACACATAGGCACACACAACACACACACATACGCACTACAGAGAGCGGCGTGGACACACAACACACGGCAAATTGCAAACTAATTTACGAAAAAGTTTAACTAATTCGCTTCATAGTAACCATCACTACACAGCAAATGCAACTTTCGTCGTTGCTACTCTCTAATCTACACGTCCTAACGGTGTTTTAGCCGAAAACGTGAAGATACTAACCATCGTGTGTTTCTACACAGCACTTTAGCAACCTGCCTTGCAAGGCACGCAACACCAAAAGAAAGGTTACGGCCGGAACCAGCGATGACTGCAGCTCGGTGACAGCACTGGTGGCCGGCACATCAGTTCAGCCCGCGATGACAGAAGCAAACAAACTGGCCGATAGAGTTATCTTTTCAAGCAATCCGCACAATGTCACCGTCAGTTAGCCTTCGTTTTGCACAGTGGGAACCGACTGTTATTATTTGTCGATTCATTTCGCTTGTGACCGTTCGAATAAACATAGTGCGACAACGTCTCGTGCGACAAAAGGAGCTAAATTTTGCTGGTTTTTAATGAATTGCGATGCAAATTTTCATTCCACGAGAATCAAAGTAGCTCATTTCACCCTGTCAACCAACTTGTTTTTTTTGTTTAAAAACATAAAAAATAAGTTAAAATGAGTTCAATTTTGTTTTTGAGTTAACATTAATCTGACTTGTTAAAAAAACTGGATGAATTGTATTTTTTTTTTAGATTAAGCAGAAATATCTCGCGAGACAAGTAGCTCAGTTTGCAAAATTGAGCTATTGTTTGTCGCGCGCGACGTTCTTGCTCTGTGTCTATTTGAACGGTCTGAAATGATAAAAGAAAGAGTATGAGCCTGCTAAGTAAAAAAAGAAGAGTGTAATAAATTCTTTTTAATTTTCTAAACTATCATTTAACTGTATTTAATTAACCCTATTCAAGGGAACCGGCTACACGGGTAGCCAAATCGATTTTAATTGCTTATTCATCTGATTCTAGGAATCAGATTGGCTTGAAAATTAAAACACGGATGACCACAGTCACCCTTTCTGTTTTTTTTCAGTATAATAAACCTATTTTTTTTAGAATTAATGTTTGGAATAACCCTATTCCAGGCAAGTGGGCTACCCGGGTAGATTTGTTAAACTCACTATCGTTTTTATGTTATAGCTTTTCAAACTTGGAAGGATTTTTTTAATTTTTTTTTCGATACTTTACAAATTTCATAGCGAAATGGCTCTGTATAGTTTTGAGAACTGTAAATATCTTGTCTAACATATTTTTCAGATTTTTTCTATGAGCCATGAAGAAGATAAAGGGGTATCGATTTGAATAAAAACCGTTACAACACACCTGTCATCATAATTTTAAAACAAACGTAATTGCGGCAAATGCAAAACTCCATTAAATGTTCTCATTTTGTAAGTTATGTTGAAAATACATAGTAAATAGACTGAATTTAAACATTTTGTGTGAATTTTATTTGATGTTGCTGTCTGTCTACCAGAAAAGTTCATAATGTGACGGTTTTTATTAAAATGGAAACTCCTTTATCTTTTTTATTAATTGCTGAAAAAATCTGTAATATTGACGTAAGACATATAATGTACAGTTATTAAAATTAATAG
This sequence comes from Anopheles fontenillei, assembly GCA_008817895.1. NCBI lineage: Eukaryota > Metazoa > Arthropoda > Insecta > Diptera > Culicidae > Anopheles > Anopheles fontenillei. Next base: position 5,646 of record VTWG01006344.1, read on the forward strand.
AGCCATTTTGCTGTGAAAATTTTATAAAGTACTGAATTTTTTAACGTTTTGTAAGTTAAAAAAAAATTTCAACTTTTAAAAGTTATAATATAAAAACGGCTATGAGTTCAATCACTATAATATATGTACAGTTTTGGAAACTGCATTAGTTTATTTAATTCTCTTCCCAATATTACATCGATATTGGATAACGCATTCAAAAGTTATAAGCCTCCAAGTCGCTGGCTAGCCGGGTAGCCCAGTTGCCCGGAATATGATGTTATTTTTGGTTGCCAGTGACAGGGTTAAAAAAATTAACTCCGAAAGCACATGTCCCACTGTCGTGTTTCATCGCTACCAACCTAGCGGCGCATGTCGGCCCGGATGTAGCGTGGCTGTCATCGTTGGCACTGCTCTGGGCCAACTCTCTTTCCAGCACAAAGCTTCCATTGGTAAGCACGCCTCGGAGCAAATTAGAAGGTGAGTTGCGTTCGATTTTCCTCAAATTCTTCTCGCCCAACGGCTCAACATCAGCAGCAGCGGCGGCAGCAAACGGGAACAATACAGCTGTCCGTGGCAAGCGCTCATCGCACCATGGCACTTCTACATTTCAATCAAAAAACTCATCTTCGCCGTCTTCCATCAACCAAGAACCCCAAAGCAGTGGCACGCGGCGGGGAATGAACGGCGCATTACAATGTAGTCCGTCGGAACTGCTGTAAAATTGTGCGTTTGTGTGTGTGTGTATGCTTCCAAGATCCGAGCATTCGAGTGATCGAGTGGCCGGTTCTGTCCTTAGTTGCGTGCAGCTGTTATTTATATATTATTTCTATTCTATTTCCAATAAGATTGTGAAGTGAAAGTCACTAATGTCCGTTTCTCTCTCATCGCCATTTTCAGCTCAAGATGGGGCGCCGTCCAGCGAGATGGTACGTATAAGCAGTATCCTTCCCCATGGGAAGGTAATATCCGGGCGGGAAAATCAGTCTCTTTTCCTACTCGTTCCAAGAGACCAATCGCGTCGAGCTAAGCTTGTGGTGATATTGTGTATTTATCCTGCCGCTCGTTAACATCGAGTTGCATGGTTAGTTCGATCGACCGAGCGTTGTCCGGCAGGAAGAACATGCTCAAGAAATGGGTAAGGTACATCCGTATCGAAAACTGAATTAGATGCAATCTCAAATTTACTTGATACAACTGAGAAGAAAATGTCTAAAACCAAGTCCAAGCGATCGGTTGTACGTATGTGAAATGCTTTCCTTCTAGTGAGGTTTCAACCTCTGACGGGCAATGTTAAACCTAACACTGACCCACTGTCCCTAGAAGGTAGAATAAATGCAAGAAAAAGGGTGAGTTGCTTCCCGCTTTAATCAAAGTGTTCGCTGGGATGACATCTCAATTTTACTTGCAACATTACGCTTCCAAAGTAGAAGAAAATGCGCTGGACTTGTCTCCTTCCGAAGGTGTTTTAAGGTCATGTTGGTCCTTTGCTTTTGAGAGCGGCGTGATTTACACCGTTTAAAATTTGAGAAGGTAGAACAAATGCAAGAAAAAGGGTGAGTTGCATCCCGCTTTAATCAAAGTGTTCGCTGGGATGACATCTCAATTTTGCTTGCAACACTACGCTAAATAGGTAAAAATGCGCTTGACTTGTCTCCTCCGGAAGGTGTTTAAGGTCATGTTGGTCCTTTGCTTTGAAAAAAAATCAAGAAACCAAGTAAAGGCGATCGGTTATATGAAGGTGAAATGCTTTCCTTCTGGTGAGGTTTAAACCTCTAACGGGCAATGTTAAACCTAACACTGACCCACTGTCCCTAGAAGGTAGAATAAATGCAAGAAAAAGGGTGAGTTGCTTCCCGCTTTAATCAAAGCGCTCGTTGGGATGACATCTCAATTTTACTTGTAACACTACGCTAAATAGGTAAAAATGCGCTGAACTTGTCTCCTTCCGAAGGTGTTTTAATGTCATGTTGGTCCTTTTGCTATTGAGAGCAGCGTGATTTACACCGTTTCAAATTCGAGAAGGTATATCAGATATTCAAGAAAAAGGGTGAGGTACCAACCTGAACCAAACAGCGGGATCTCAATTTTGCTTGAAACAGCTCGCTTGTGGTCTTGTGCGCGATTGTCATCTCTTGTCACGAGGAATGGATAAAATGCCCCCAATTCTGGTTTGTTTTTCGGCACCGACGTTAATCTACGTTCTTTTCTCCATTTTTCTCCCAATTTCCTAGCTACCGCTACTGCAAGAACAAGCCGTACCCGAAGTCGCGCTTCTGTCGCGGTGTGCCGGACCCGAAGATCCGCATCTTCGATCTGGGCCGCAAGAAGGCGTGCGTGGAAGACTTCCCGCTCTGCGTCCATCTCGTGTCGGACGAGTACGAGCAGCTGAGCTCGGAGGCGCTCGAGGCAGGCCGTATCTGCTGCAACAAGTACCTGGTGAAGTTCTGCGGCAAGGACCAGTTCCACATCCGCATGCGTCTCCATCCGTTCCACGTGATTCGCATCAACAAGATGTTGTCCTGTGCCGGAGCTGATCGGTACGTGTGCCTTTTCGCTATTAGACCCCCCCCCCCACCCCCCGTCTTATTTATTCATTTACTTTTGTATGATGATATTGCTATTCTCAGAGCATTGGGTTATGATAACGTATGATTACCCTTTAATCACGTTGACACTTGCTGATTTTTGTTTTTTAATTCTCTTCAACTGTCACCAACAAGCCACGTGTCTGCAACGAGTTATTAATGTGCAACGTTTCTCCTCCTCTCTCTCTCCCTCCCACAAACATTTTCTATGTTACACCCTGTAGGCTCCAAACAGGAATGCGTGGTGCGTTCGGCAAGCCGCAGGGTACGGTCGCGCGCGTCCACATCGGCCAGCCGATCATGTCGGTGCGCTCGAGCGACCGCTTCAAGGCGCAGGTGATCGAGGCGCTGCGCCGTGCCAAGTTCAAGTTCCCCGGCCGCCAGAAGATCTTCGTCTCGAAGAAGTGGGGCTTCACCAAGTACGATCGCGACGTGTACCAGAAGCACAACGACGAGGGCCGACTCGTCGCGGACGGATGTGGCGTACAGTTCCGCAACGATCACGGACCGCTGGTCAAGTGGGAGCAGCACCAGCGCAATCGACTCTCTGCGTAAAAAAAAACCGGAGCCGAAGGTGGTGTTGCCAGGGGGGGTAGAATGAATGAATGGTGTGTCTCGCCCGGTTCTCGCGTGCTTTTACATCGCCCGAGCCGGCACACGAGGAGGTCTTTATTAAAGTGAACAGAATGTACCGGATACAACAGAATACATGCTTTTGATGATGATGATGGGAGAAAGTGTGAGGCGATTTATTTATTTATTTATTGCTAAATTATTATTAATAAAAGGTAATAGAACTGTGAGACCCCATCCCGCTTTCGAACGTATTGGGTCGGAGTGCAGGTCAACCGAAAGCGCATCATGTAACACAGTGGCAGATAATTGAGTTTTGTGGAGGGAGTCGCGTGTCTAGAGACACAAAAATCCCCATATTGGTGCGAGTTTGGCCTTCACGGTAATTTGACAGATCGTTGAGGCTCAAACGTCAGTAAGACTTACGCTCCAAAAGCCTATAGCAATAAGGAATGTTGCTCATTGGATATATTTATTAAAACATGAGGTCTATAATTCGTCGCACAAGCTAGAGCAACCAAAACCCTCATCCCCATGCCTAGTGCTGAGAAGGTTGTGCATTTGCGAGCCACACAAACGTTTGCCCGCACGCGGTGACAGCGTTGCCTGACAGCTGCAGTGCGCCGGCCTGCCGCGAAATGTCACAATAGGGGTCGAAAGAAAAGCAAGAAGAAGAAGAAGGTGGTATCTTTGTATCGGTATCGGTAGGGGCGAAAGCGACAGTGCGACATCTGCGGCTGCCGCTGGTTCCGTGTGAGCACGCTGTAATCCATCCGTGCGCGTGTGCCCTTTCCGTTCGGTTCTGCGTGTCAAAGAATACCAATTTCAGTCTCCCATTTTCAAACCCACGGAAACGTAATTCCTTACCAACGGTGGGGGTAGGGGTGGGGGTGGTGCTGGTGCTGGTGGTAGTAGTATTAGTAGTAGTGTGTATGTGTGTGTGTATATGTTTAGTGTGATATAGTGCTACAATAGTTTCCAGTAAAAAGGTTTTCGTGCTGTGCTGTCTCCCGTACACACTCTTCTCTCGCTCTATGTCTCTCCCGTTCTCCTGTGTAAACCCTCCTTCCCCCCTCCCATGGATACGCAAATCTATTTCTTTAAATTATTCTTGTATGTAGCGGTCGAGAGAAATACGCACGCCGGGGAGTGGGGAGAGGATGAACGCAAAGCGCATCGTGGTGCGACTCGCGACACACACACACGCACGCACACACGCAAGGGTAGATTTTCTTCGTTTCAATTAGCACACACAACCCGTTCCCCGGCTGTCCGCGCCGCTCCAGGCAGCTTGCGATACGAACGCATCAGCACACCAATACACCCGGATCGAGATCGCGGCTGCTTGTTGGTGGTGTGGCATATCTTTTACTTTCGAACAAAGCTGAACCCCAGCACCATCCATCGGCTGACCGACCTGCTGGGCAAATGCTGTGCAGTCGTTGATTTACCGTCCAGGGTGTGTGTGTGTGTGTGTGTATCTGTCTATTAGTACGTTCAACAATTTCAATTGGTGCTGGCCGTGTGTGTACCTCAACTTCAACAACCAACCAAATCCAATATCAATTCATTCTCGTCGCCTTTGTCACGCGCTCTCTCTCTCGCTCTGGCTCAGCATTACTCGCGCTCTAATTTATTTCACCGTTTTCGCTCTCCTTCGCTCCGTCTCCTTGTGCCACCTGTGTTTGATAAAAAAAACACACATCCAGACATTTTGCATTTTGTGCACCACCATTCGCAAAGAAGACCGAGCGCGTGTGTGTGTATGTGCGATTGGATACGGATTCCTTCTGCAATAACCTGGCCGGATATCGTACCCCGTTTTAGTAGTGTCGAGCACGCGGCACAGAGTGACAATTGTGCAACAAATCCGGTGCGTTAAACCGGCCCTCTACGTGTGTGTGTGTGCGTGGCGATCTGTCTCAGCTTGTTCGTATTTGTGTACGTGTGTGTATGTGTGTGTGTACGTGCGTATGAAGCGTGATGGGGGTGGAAACTGGAATTAAAATCTTGGCCGAAAAAATAAATAAATAAAATAACAATCATCCCATTTTCCCATTTTCCAAGGGGGAATACTATTCTAGTACAGTGGAACCCCAACATAACGAGTGCAATGCGTTCTAGTGGCTCAATCATTATGCGGGAGACTCTTTTCGATATAATGTGGTTGAAAAGTAATATAATTGGCCTCAGGACCGCAACTGTGCCGGTATGAAAGCATATGTGCGTGTCTGACCAAAATGGAAATCGTCTTTGAGATAGCTAATAATTTTGAAGATTTGAGTGATTTCACTATTTCTTTGTCATTATTAATTGATCCATTAGTCTTCAGATGAAATTCATTCCATTTTGTTTAATATTTTCCAACATTGATAAATCCCATTGCTTCCCACACGTGGTTTTGTGTGTAAGAGCGACTGCATCGCCCGGTTGATGCTTGCAACCTAAGAGGAAACATTTTCAAGCTACCCGCTTGCAATGCTGCAAAATAACAATGATACAAGATATTGTCTGGGAAGAGTTTGCTGTCGTAAACTGTTGGAATTTCATGCTAGTCTTTTTGTTTTGTTCCTATATAAGCTAGTAGCATCAGAATTGCAAATTGGTTTGTGATTTTCGACATAAGATTTCACCAACTGCATTGGCATCCAATCTAGCACCGGATCATGCGTTAATAAAATCTTAGTATCGAAACGCTAAAAACACTCGTCTGTGTACTACTGATGTGCTATTTGGAGTGCACCCACGACTCCGATCCGACTCAGGCTATTGTTAGTCCGATACCGACTCCGCACAATCCGAATCTTTAGTTCTGTGCGGTGTCGGAGTCGTCCGGAGTCGTCCAGAGTCGCTCAGAGTTGTCCAGAGTCGGCCATAGTCGACCATAGTCGGTGTCATTCGGAGTCGTCTAGAGTCGATCGGAGTCGACCGGCTTTGAAATCGGTCGGAGCCAACATGAGCCGTCCGCTTGAATGCGCTTGTGATCAGTCATTTCCTTTCTTTGTGTTTTTTTGGATCTTACACTTAGCGCGTACACTTCATATATAGGCCTGTTTCTCTGTTCCAACCGATTCCGGACGACTCCAACGACTCTTGACTTTAGGTGACTCCGAATGACTCCGACTCCGGTCGACTCCGGACGACTTCGGCCGACTCCGGACGGCTTTGCACGTCTCTGGCCGACTCCAATTCCGCGCGAAACTAGTGGTTTGAATTTGGCTAGAGTCATAATTGGACTAACAATAGCCGGAGCCGGATCGGAGTCATGGGTACGCTCCAAAGAGCGCATCACCAATCCAAACGCTACAATCATTACTCAATGTACTACACACTTGTGCACAACTACACGACACTTTTCCTCCTGGCAATAGTTTTATATTAAATGATTCTTAGTAGCGAAACTCTTGTTTACCTGAGAGATTATTAGAACAACATAAATGCTCAGTGTTAACCGATCGTGATCATGATTTCACATCGGCACCGCAATATTTGTCAGGAACCCAAATTAATGAATTATTGCTCGTTAAGCGAGATTTTACTCGTTATGAGAGGTATTGATGGAGCATTTGAATTTGCTCGCTATGCGAAAAACTCACTATACGGGGTACTCGTTATTAGGGGTTTCACTGTATTTGCATCTTCATTCATCATTGTCGTCAGGGTAGCATGTGCTCGATATGTTTGTGATGTTAAGTGAAGCTCCTGACTTAAATTTTGTTTTTTTTTAATTCTCTGTCTCTCTTTCTCCCTGTATCTCTCGGTGTACAACTTCCTTTGCACTTTACTGTCTGCCATATAAACACACATATGTACACACTCACACATAATACACCATGCCACCTCCACCGGAAAACTGAAAAAAAAAACGCAATCTTTCAATTTCACATGTTGCACCCACCTACCCGCCCCGCCCGTTGTTGTATTGTGGACTGTTTTTTGTGCTGTAAAAAGAAAACACACGTGTATTTACATTCTCTTTTCTCTTTCCCCAACCCCTACACCCCTCCTTTATTTTCCCTATTTTTTCTTCGACCCCCTTTCCGTCTCCATCCCCTCTACCCCGTATTCATTTCCTTTCCATTTGCAGGTGTTGAAAGGTTTTATTGAACACAACAACAAAAAATATTCACAGAAGCAGCAGCATCAATCCCAAAAGAAAAATCCAAATCTAACGGAAAAAAAACGAAAACGTTGCACAAAACGGCACGTGTGAGAGATTTTTTGTGTTGTATAGTACTCGTTGTACGTTCGTTTGTTTCCAATTTGAATAGTTTTGAGTTTGCTGTTTTGGTTGTCTATAAAAAACAAAAACAAATAAAACAATATCTCCTATCCGTATCACGCCCATGCGCCCGAGTTTTGCCTTTGAAACAGGGTTTAAGGGTACTTAAAAACGGCTAGTGGAACAAGTAGAACGAAAAAACAACCCATCCCGCCTCCCAACTCTACCACCACCCACTATCCGGTTTTATCCCCCGTAAGACATATTTTCGGCCACGGCCCGGGGGTAACCTTCCCACAAGGGGGAGAAAAAAAAACACACACACCCCGTCACAGTCTCTCGGCGTCCAAGCAGTGTTGTCGTAAAACAACAACATCAACACACCCCTAAAACGCAAAGCAAGTTCTCTAAAGATGCTTCTCAGCCGAAATAAGTAATTGTTGATTTTACTTTCCTTCTTTCTTTTTACTTTATTTTCTTCTCTTCTTAAAGTCCGTTTTTCCACCTTTCTTTAACTCCTCGCCAACCTCTCACTCTTGTTCCCCTGTACCATTTCCAATCCTTTTCCATCTCCCCCTAAACCTGGCCCATCCTTCTTACTTCGTAGAAAATTAACGATTTTGATCACTAACACCTTCACACTAACACAGCCAATACGTTGCATGAGCATCATTGTTATCCGCCATTCCCCCTCCCCACCCTCACCTCAACCCACTTTCGCATCTCGATTCTGCCGTAGAAATGTTACAACTAGAAAGCAAATTTAATCGCCCGTTCTGTAACGATCAAACAAGTAGTAGCACCGTATCTAACCTTCCAGTGCATGGCCACTCCTCCTCCCACCATTGCAGACCGTCTTGCTCGTTTAACTTTGTCCTTCTGACGACAAGACCCCCTCCCCCCATTCACCCTCCGGTTGTCCTTCACCCAACTCAAAAGTATGGGCTCTAATGAGCCCGTCCCACTAACACAACAGTATCTCGATCGCTATAGATAGTAGTGCTTTCTATTTCCATCTCACCAACCCCCCGCCCTCCTCTTTTTTTCTTTTCGTCTAAATTTTTTGTTGGTAAATCTGGTACCATCATCTAAACCCCGGGTGCTGGCCGGGCCTCTGTTCCTCATTCCAGACTCGGAAGCATACGTCCGGCGAAGCACCTGAAGCTCGACAGCATGGACGCACCGGCAACGTCCGATATCGTCATCATCAATGGGAATTCTCATCCGGATCTGGCGAACCTGATTGCAAAGTACGGACCAAAACTGCCCTTCAACATCTCCCTTCCACCCAAGGCGCAACACCCAATGCTTGCCGTTAGCAGTCGCTCCTGCTATTGATCAAACAGCTGACCTCTGCAGCACATCGGTGCTACTTGGGTGTTCTGCCGGGTGTTCGGCGGGATTGCTTCCGTTCGGTTTGCCTGTTGTGTGTTTTCTCATGGTTGATTTGTTTTTCTTCTTCTTTTTCTTTCCTTCACGAACTTCTAACCCGCTCCCGCGAAGTCGGCTCGGTGTGGCGAACGGTGGATGCGCGGTTTATCACAAAACGAATCGCGAAACGATGGTCGAGATAGGCGATTCCGTGCGCGGTAAAGACATCTACATCATACAGACCGGCACAAAGTGAGTTGAGCGATATGGAATGTTGCCATTTCTTCGTATTGTGCATTAGGTTTGGGTGTATGAAAATGTGGCGGGAACAAGTAGTATGGACGTAATGTGAATTTCATGCTTTGCATGTTGCATAAGAGACAAATTGATTGCTTTCCTACTAATTTTTATTTTATTATTATTTTTTTATTCAGGCGGAACGGTTCGAACATTCCGTATTGCTTAAAAGTAGAGTATACAATTATACAGAGTTTTCCAAGTCAGTTTAGAATGTAAAAATTCTTATTAACCGCGTGCATAATGATATTCCACATCGTTCTGACATTTCCAATCCATCATCTTAAGTTTAATTTCTTCAGCATGATTTTCAACGGACTGCTGTCATTGTTTTTTCTCCGGGGTTTGAAGCCAAATCACATCACCTGTCGACATTTGAAGCATTGAACATCATTCTGGAGAAATAAAAAAAAATACGTGGTTTTTCAAGTCAGTTTCGAGTGTAAACATTGTTATTCACCGCGTGCAAGATGTTAACCCACTTCAATCTGATAATTAGTTTTCATCAGCATATTTTTTTATTTCCTCAGCATGATTTTCAACACATCTCAAGCTGGATTGAATTTGACAGTTCATTTTGAAGCAAATACACCATTTGAAAGATGTTGAAAAACATCTTGGAGGCGATGAATAATTATGTGCACATTCGAATGTGACTTGGAAAACGTTGTATGAGGGAAATGAAATGTCAGATCGATGTGGAATAACATTTTACAGCAGGTGAATAACAATGTTTTGATTCGCATCTGACTTGGAAAACCCATGTAATGCATGGCGTTACAATCCATATTGGCTGGTAGACATCCCGGGTGTACTCGGACATTTTGGTTTTGTTCCGTCCAGTTCATGATTTTGTGGTCCTATAAGCGTGGTGAGGGTCTTCATCATTCTGTTTTCGAGGTGCAGTGCAGTTGTCCATAGGGCATTGTAGGGGGCTTTATTAGTGATGGATAAAGTTGGCAAACATCTGGTGTCGACTCCGATAATTTCAGCATTATCCGTAGTCGTTCGGAATCGTCCAGAGTCGTGCGGAGTCGTTTGGAATCGTTCGGAGTCGTCAGAGTCGTTCGGAATCGTCGGATTCGTCCAGAGTCGTCCGGAGTCGTCCGTTATTAGTTGAAGTCGGAGTCTTTAGTCGGAGCACATTGCACCGGACGGCTTCTGTTGACTCCGAATGCCTCCGTCTCCGGACAACTCCGACCGACTCCGGACGACTCCGAACGACTCCAGGCTATTCCAGACGTTGCTGAATGACCCTAGACAAATCCGGACGATTTCGAACAACTCCGGGCGACTACGGACGACTCGGATTCCGGGCGTAACAAGTGGTTCGGATTTTGTCGGACTAACAATAGCTGCAGTCGCATCGGAGTCGTGGGTGCGCTCTAATCGTTTAAATCGTAAAAATAAAATATCGTTTTCAGGAAATCCAGGTCCGATATCGACCTGTCCTATACGCTGGTGATGTGCTGCAATTGCGAAATGCTTAGACCTAGGTCTAGAGTGAACGCACGATCTCCAGGGATGTTATGGAACCAAGGTTTCGAGCATAAACGAGGAGTGATAAAGGTTGCGGTTTTGAGCCATATAATATTTAAAGTTCTTTTACTTTTGCTTGCAGTGGGTGATTTTATCCCCTGCATAGATTGTTGGATATGATTCCGAGTGAAACGAACATCTTCTCGGCTTTTAATTGATTTTGAAAATTCAAAAGCAATGACGATTTAAAAAAAATCATGTTGCTATTACCTGATATTGTATCAAATCATTAAATTTTGTTCAAATAACTCTCAAATGCAAGAAACCGCGATTGTGTAAATATGCGTGTACCAGGTTCCAGGCATATCTCAAACACTAGCTTTACGTAAAGATTCTTAAGATATGTTAGTCTGTACAAGTGCTTCCTAAAGCTGTGTACTATTTAAAAGTATTTTGGCCACGCAGAATGCTCTACAAATCGTCTTAAAATGTGATCAGGAAAGTCCTTCTTGTCTTAAGGCAATGGAATCCATTTTTATTTATTTAATTGTAGATATGTGTTACCAATATGTGATATGTTGATATTTTGATAAACAAAATCATGGTTTACATGACATTAAAAAAAATGGCAATTTCCAATACGCTTTTCACGTCATGGTTATTATAGCAAAGCCGTGAAAAAGCTTTTGTGACTGCGAGTGTTTAAAACAAATCGGTGTTTTTTCAGTAATATTTTTAAACTGATACTGAATTGATACTGAAGATGTATGTTATTGAGGCGTTTTGATATTTTTTAAATCATTATGAAGTATTTCACCAGTGAAAATTTCTTGGTATGGATTCCTGGTCATTCGCGGGCGATTTCACAAAAAAATCCAGTCAACATTTAGCAATCAATTTCAAACACTGTTATGACTTCATATTCGTTACTTCATTGCCGTCTGAAGACCATATCCATAGCAAGAGGCTGTAATTTTGACAGTTTAACTAGTACTATCAACAAAATTCTGTAGATGGGCCCTTTAAGTTTTAATTTTTATTGTAATCTTATTAGGTCATACAAGACATTCAAATGAAAAAGGAAGTCTTAATGAAATAATCGTAACAACAACGTTCAAACTATGATAAGATTTAAAATGTTCCATGGGATGAGCATGGTTGGTGATGACCAATGCCCTGCTTTGATGAGGATCCGTCAGTATAAAAATGGTCACTATTAGCATGGCCATGTTTATCCACAAACGTGCTGACAATTGTCATCCAACGAAGGTTATTGGAGATACCTTTATTTGCATCCCTCAACGAGCTATCTGTACTTAAAATGGAACTGCGGGACTTTTCCTGTTTACTGATAGCTGAAACATGTTCAATCGCAGTTACAAATCAAACAGAAAACCTAATGTTGTCACGACAATGCCGTAGACACGTACTCTATGCGATAGCGTCAGATTTTTACAATAGTGTGTAGAAGGAGAGGTAATGCATTTTTAAAATGAGAATGCCTTTTTTAGCTTGTTATAATGTTTTTAGCTTGTTGCGACTTCTCTAAAAGCAATTTTGTAGATGATGAAAGCTGTTTTAAATTGTTCGTTGTGTTAGACTTTATGGCAAAACGGTCCAGCCTAGATAGCCATCTAAATTGATCTATATCTAAACACACAAACGCACTAAAAACACGACCTTACTTTCGTCCTAACTTTACAGAGACGTGAACAACAACATCATGGAGCTGCTGATCATGGCGTACGCGTGCAAAACCTCCTCGGCAAAATCGATCGTCGGCGTGATCCCGTACCTGCCGTACTCGAAGCAGTGCAAGATGCGCAAACGGGGCTGCATCGTCTCGAAGCTGCTGGCGAAGATGATGTGCACCTCCGGCCTGTCCCACATCATCACGATGGATCTGCACCAGAAGGAAATACAGGGCTTCTTCGACTGTCCGGTGGACAATCTGCGCGCCTCCCCGTTTCTGCTGCAGTACATCCAGGAAAGCATCCCCGACTACCGCAACTCGGTGATCGTGGCCCGCAATCCGGGCTCGGCAAAGAAGGCCACCTCGTACGCGGAACGGTTGCGCCTCGGCATCGCCGTGATACACGGCGAGCAGAAGGAATCGGAAGCGGACGAAGTCGACGGGCGCAACTCGCCGCCGACGCTGCCGAAATCGCGCACGATGGACGTGTCCGGCGGGGTGCCGATCCACCCGGCGAAGGAGAAGCCGCCGATCAACGTGGTGGGCGACGTCGGCGGCCGGATCGCGATCATGGTGGACGACCTGATCGACGACGTACAGTCGTTCGTGGCGGCGGCCGAGGTGCTGAAGGACCGGGGTGCGTACAAAATCTACGTGCTCGCGACGCACGGCCTGCTCAGCCAGGATGCGCCCCGCCTGATCGAGGATTCCGCCATCGACGTGGTGGTGGTGACGAACACGATACCGCACGAAATCCAGAAGATGCAGTGCCACAAGATTAAAACGATCGATATCAGTATTCTGCTGGCGGAAGCGATCAGGCGCATACACAACAAGGAGTCGATGTCATATCTGTTCAAGAACGTCACGCTGGAGGACTAGGGCGTGAGGCGGCGCGTTTGTTTCGTGCTAACGATTTGGCCTACACCACACATCAACACAGCAGCACACGCGTGCTTTACTATCTTTTTTTTCCTCCTGCAAACTTACTTGGTGCTTTTGGTAAAATCGCATTTTACACACCCACACTTACATTCAGGCATGAAAGAAGAAAACAAAAACCAAACAAAAAATAAGTTGTGTGCGGCGGCCCTGCACTGAAACAGTTTTTGGGAAGGAAGGTACGCTAACAAGGCGCGAACAGCAGGGACCAAACCACAACCAATCTTTCACGCAACGAAGATAGGCATACATGTTCTCAAAACGACCCTTTCGATTTTAATTCATAATTTTACTTACTTTGTTTTTATCGTGAAATGTTTCATGTTCTGTAAACGGCTAGTTCCATTGTTTCTATTTGTACTATCGTTTTCTCCTCTCCCCTTACCACTTTGCTTCCTTGCACACACAGAGACAAAGAACAGAAGAATAAAAAAAAACATAAATATGATAGTTTAGTCAATATATAGTGTAGCGTTAGAGAAAGTAAGGATGTTGCTCGATGCAACGATCTGTGAGCAAACAAACAAACAAACAAAAATCTGAAACCCTGAATGCTAAAACGTACTCTACAGGAAACAAAGATTGTGCAGGCAAAACAAACATGAAGAAAGCATGTCCAACCGAGCAAAACAGCTAAAGAAAGATCGCACAGGCCAATCCTCGATGCGAAGCTTTTAGCTATTTTGTTGTTGTTGTTTCTAATTGTGCTCTGGTTTAAGGAAAAAAGCGGCAAAAACACGATGAGTATGAGGGAGGACTGGATGAGGATCTGGATCAATAAAGTACACAATGATTTTTGGAATTTTATTCCTTACACCGTTAGATAATAATCGTGGCCGTCGCTAAGTATTTTCTGTCACTCTGATGGACAAGAGAAAGAAATCCGGAAGATTGGATGGAAAAGAGTTTGCAAGTGTACCAACATCAACCTCGTTTCTCCCACCCATTCCCAGCGCTGAAGAAAATTGTACGATTTTCAATGTTTGTGTTCACCTTGTTGTTATTCTTGTTTTTTTTCATCTTTTTTTTTCCTATAGTTCCAGATGTGACAGGGAGTAAAATGTTCTGTGCTTCGGTTAGTAGTTGAGTTACAATTTCTTTGCATTTGCATTATTTTTTTTTGGTTTTGTTTTTACCTTAGCGTGCGCGCAGTGCACATTTCTTTCTACTGTTTTGTTGATACCTTGTTTCGTTCTTTTCTGTTTTCTTTTTTGTTTGTTTATCTCGGACATTGTATACACTCTCTGTATTTATATGCGTTTTTTTTTTCAAAATCGGGAGTTCTAGCGACATTTTAAAACTGTGCCTTAATGGTTGGTGTGCGTGGACGAGTTTCTGTTTTTTTTGTTGGTTCACGGCGCATTTGCATCTGTTCTCTCCAGTTTCGCTGTATCTTTATTCCTGTTGTCCAAAACCCTGTTTGCCAGTTATCTCCGTTTGCAGATTGTAAAAGGGAATTTGCGAATGTGTAACTGTGTACGTGTGGTTGGGTGTGTGTGTGTGTGTGTGTGTGTGTGTGTGTGTGTGTATGTGTGCATGTGCTGTTCCCATTTTACATCTCGCAGATCACCGTCGCCAGCTGGAGGTCCGATTCGTCGGCCATGCGCATCGTCACCATGGCCTGGTTGCTGTACCGCCCGCTAGAGATTAGCCGCACCGAGGTCGTACCGCACAGGATGGTCTGGTCCAGGTCTACGCGGCCGCGGCTCCGGCCACAGATGGTGCTCGCGCGTACCAGCTGGTAGGACGGGTCCAGTCCAACCGAGCCACCGACCTCGAGCCTATCATCCATTCTGACGCGTTCGCACTGGAAAATCCGCAATAGATGAATTGAACGGGAAGTTAAACAACGTCATTCAGGGAATGAGAAGTTCCGGGAAGATCAAGGATATCGCATGTAATAAGAATTAAAAAAATACTTGAATTAAAAGTAACATATTTTAGCGTGTATGACGACCCCCTTTTAGGACCAAAAATGACCAAAATCATATTGAGGGGGTCGTTATACACGTGTAGTGACTTTTCAATTACAGCTGAGACATCCCTTTCGTTTACATACGAAGACTAGAAATAGTAAGGAGTGTATCTAAGGAAATACACAAGCAAAAAGGAAGAGATCTGGAAACAATTGATCTCCCTGGTTGTTTAAATTGAAATACTCAAATTCATAAAAAGGAACCACAGAGGTTTACAACTAAAGCTCCGAAAATACCAAAAGAATACGAAGGTAAATTGATGGCCTTCCATTCCCTTGTACCAGAAGCACAAAAAAAAACTTGATCTAAATCAAATTGGTAACATAGACATTTGTTTTTGAATTTTGTAACATTAGAAATAATAAAAAACTTTGTTTTCCAAAATTTTTGAATAATTCTTCCCTGTGATGAATAGGTCGTTATAAACGGTAAAATACGACACTCATTGCCTGGAACGTTTGGAGATGTCCAACATTAAAGGCATGTGTGGAAGCCATTCAAGTTGATCTATCTAGTGATGAATATCCATTAATTTGATTCACACACATGTCTGAAGAATGAAGAATAATATGTAGACGTCAAAATGACTCCCAATAAGGTCGACAACTCCAAACGTATTTCCATCCAAGATCGGCTTGTGTGGGAATACATCTAAAACGAGCCCATTAGATCCTCCTATCAAGACATCCCCGAGGAGGACTTTATCTATAGTTTACATAACTGCTCTAGCAATACATAACATTTTGTAGCTGACTTCCGATGCCGATGCTCGGGCGGACCAGATTAACGTCGCAACAAGGATACTTACGTAACGGACACTCTCATTGATTTCTCCCACCTCCACGGCGACGACGGATACAACGGCCGGGAACAGAGCAGTCAGCGTGCAGTTCCGACGCAGGCCATAGTTACGCAACATGTAGTACGGTGCCAAACCCTCCGCCATGATGTTGCATGCTGCATTGGATGGAAGCAGACGTGAGAATGAGGACTTTTTGTTTGTTGGTTGGTTTGTTTGTCAACGGTACAGGACACTCACGCTTTGGATTGTGATGGAATCGGGCGGACAGGACGAACGAACCACGCTCGGGTATGCGGTACTGTACCAGGGCCGCATTCTGGCTCGAGCGAAACACCCAAGCGTTCGAGGCGGCACCGACCGTTTTGGGCGGCCACGGTCCGCCCCCGGCCGACGCTCCCTGCTCGGCACAGAACTCCTGCACCCGCAGCTCCAGCGGCTTCTCGTGGTCGCGCTCGCCCGGGAAGTACTGCCCGTTCAGCTCCCAGCCGTCGACGAACGCCATCAGTCCGCCGGTGCGGCAGTCCACGTTCACCTGCCTCATCGTCACCTCGATGGTTTGGTCGGGATCGGCCACAAAGTACACCCCGCACACGGTCGCCGCGCCCAGCGAAGGGTCATCCGGGTCGGCACGTTCCGCGGACTCGACGCCCGGCGTCATCCAGTGGGCGCCGTGCTTGGACGTCGATCTTACCGGTGGCAGCTTGACGAACGAAAACTCGCCCTCCTCCGACGTGACGTGCATACAGTCTGCGGGGAATGGTTTTGGGCGGGAGGAGCAGCATGTCAGTGTCGTTAGCAGGGTGCGGTTTTTGGTGGAAAAAAGGGGTTTGGTGTGTGGATATATCAGTAGCAAGTGGAGAGTTGTCAGTAGCACGCACTGTCTCGTTACGTGCACTTCAGAGCTTTCACGTTCCGGGCGTCACTTGAGAAGATAAGGGGGCGTGTGGGGGAACTCCAACCAACAGGATCAGGTTGTGACGTAAGCCTAGGTTCCGAAACGCAGCGGAGGGAAGGACACGCCGGTGTACGCTTTCGCGAAAGGAAGAGTTTCTCTGTACGCTTGGAACTGAAGTGCAATCGAGGCAAGTGCTTTCGCAACAATTATCCAACCCGAACGCCCCAATTCCCCACTGTCCCGCTACCTACCCGTGATGAGATGTAGCTTTTCCTGCGGTGCTGTCGTCTGCTCCAGCTCAAACGATCGTCTAACTGCGTGCCAAGCCTGGGTGCGAGAGGGAAAGGATACAAACTCATGCGGTGTGGCAAGTGGATCGGAAATGTAATGCTTAAAATAAATACATCTTGAAGTCATCCAGCAAAGCCGAGGCAAGGGTTTCAATGCTCAAGTCCACCCCCCCGGGGCAATGGGTAACGCACCGAAAGCACGAGCAAAGGCAAAGAATAAATGAGCCAATAAATTGGCAATCGGCGAACGAAACGATGGGCAGTTAACTTTTCGCTGTTGGTCGCGTGGAAAAAGGGACTTTCTTTTCAACAAATTTGTCCCATTTAAGCCCTTCCCCCTCCTCCCTCGTGACCCTTTCTCCTGCCACGCGTACTGTGCCGGAGAGGAATGGATATCCATTAGGGAGTCTAGAAAAACCCCTTTCTTTTGGTACAATTCCCCACCGGCCCCGGACAACGAAACGACGAAATTGGTGGGCGAAAACAATGCAACGCATTCAAAACCCGTAACTGCTGACGAAACAAAAAATAGAATAGGAAGATGTAAAATAAATGCTACTTTTAAATTAGTTTTTCATCTTCTCGCTCCCTGGGCCAGCGGTCGAGCGGCCAATTTTATCCTTTTTTGCTGGAAAAGGCGGAAAATTGGCACCAATGGCCCGGGCCGGACAATAGCGACTGAGGCAAACGCAAGCGCACGCGGAAGCGCGCGCGTTCCGTTTTATGCTGTAATTAATTCGCTTTCTTGCTGGTGTGTGTTTTTTTTGTTCATATTATTGCCTGCCTGCTCTCTACTTTAGCAAAACTGCACAAAAGCGAAGGTGAAAATTAATTGCAAAAAATATAAAAGGGCAACCCCGTTCACTGGCGGGGATGCGTTTTTTTGTATTCTAACGCTCCTTCCCACTCTCCAATGCCGGTGGTGCTTAATGGTGCTGCACCTAGCAGGGAGCAAAGTGTCGGGCTGGAAGGTGGGGGCAGAAGTAGCAGGGGAAGACAGAAAAGAAAAGGCGGCAAAAGTTTGCACCTAGCCGCTAGCAAGGTTGGTGCGCACGGTTGGACACAACCGCCCGCGAAATGAAACGCAAATATAACACGTAATTAAATTGTGCACAAATATTCAATTTCCCCCTTGTGGTCTGGTTTGCCCGGTTGCAGTGTACGACGCGAGATCCCTCTCTGGTGCCTTTTCACCCCTCCAACCCCCCTCCCCCCACACAGCGAGATGACCAGGAAGCAGCATTCAACGCAGGGCATCCTCCGCCGTGTCGAAGGTTGCTCTTCACGCGACGCTAATTTAATGTGTACGTAAGTGGGGCGTCTATTACTTTTTTTTCTGCTTTTTGTTGTTTTATTGCAACTCGTAGCGTTAAACATGATGTAGCATTTCTCGGGCGGGAGGACGTCCGTTGTTTGAAAATGCTTTTACATGCATTCACGGTAACACATTGCGGAAGCCACGCGGCAGAATATTCCGATCGGCTAAAAGGTGGGCTTTTAGGATGGCGGCCTCTGTTGTAGACTAATCGTACAATTAATAAATTATATTACTTCATTTAATTGTATGCGTGGTGCTGTACTACACCTTTAGAATGGCTATCGTCCGTAGGTGTGCAATTTGATTTACCTATATTCGCTCTTACAGGGGTTTCCAAGTCACTTTCGAATGTGCGCATCATTACAGCGTTTTCCGGATCATTTTCCAATGTTTGCAACATTTTTAATTGCTTGCAAGATGTTTTTCAACAGCTGTCTAATGTTTTATTTGCATCACAATGGTTGAACAATCGCGAACGTTTCGGATATGATTTTGCGTGGGCTGAATATTTACCGATGTGTTTGAATTTCCAAAGTGCAAGAGAAAGTGTATTCATTATGTTGCCCTATTTATAATTTTTATATGATTGCCACTCACGCGAGTGGCAACTCACCCGCTACTCATCATTTCCTACCGTGCTCATTATCACTTGACGAAACTCACTTTCGTCATGTTATCATTTGACATCCAAGCGAAGCGTCAACAATGGTGTTCTTCCACATGATTTTCAACACGTCTCAAGCTGGATTGAGTTTGACAGTTTTTGTGGTGTGTTGAAAATCATGTGTAAGAACTGAAATTTCATCTTGATGCCAATACTCCATTTGACAGCTGTCGAAAAAAAAATATTGGAGGTGGTGAATAACGATGTGCACTTTTGAAAGTGACTGGGAAAACCCTATATTCACCGCCTGTAAGATGATTTTCAACACCTGTCAAATGGTGTACTCGCTTCAAAATAAGATGCCCGTTTCAACGTACACAAAGGATGCAATGCCTTACAGGGTTTTCCGAGTCTATTTCTAATGTTTACAACAATTATTCATTGCTTGCGAGATGTCTTTCAACAACTGTCAAATGTTGTTACTGCATCACACTAATTTTCCAGTTCTTCCACATGTTTTTCAACACGTTTCATGCTGGATTGAGTTTGGCAGTTCTTTGTGATAAACTATGAAAAAAATAAATGCAGAAACGATATTGAACACTCTTGGCAAACATAATTATTCAACAAATTACGTTCCATCAAATTAACCATCAAGCCATGGCCAGATATTCATAACAATAAATATCAACAAGTAATATCAAGACTGCGAATTGGTCATACCAAACTAACTCATAGTCACATAATTTCAAAAAAATCCCCAGCACTCTGCAAATACTCCGAAACAGGTACAAAAAGTGAAGGGCATCCTGTAATCTGAACATTAATATTGATTAAATTCTATCCGAGAACCACAAAGAATTATAAAAAATAATAACCTTTTTTTTTAATCCCATTTATACATCCTAATTTAACAATTATAAGAAACAAAAGTATAAGATTGATTATCTATCCGACTATTTTTGAATAGTCTGACACAACTGACGCACCTGTAGTAGAAAGGTTTAAGTTACCTAAACATCTTAACAGAGGCGAAAGGGACCCACGAGGTGCAAAACATCTTTAAGTATTAAAACAACTAAAAGTTCTTTGTGATGTGCTAAAAATCATGTGTAAGAATTTGTTTTTTTAACACGATGGAAATACACCATTTTGACAGCTGTTGAAACCCATCTTGGAAGCGGTGAGTAATAATGGCACATTCGAAAGTGACTTGGAAAACCCTGTAAGGTGTTTTGTTGACCAGGTATGCATAGTGTTCTGAACATCATTGAAGACTGTTTTTCATTTGTTATTGTGTTACACCGTCTAATTACGGCACTCGAATGGAACAGAATGCTTCGAATCGGAGAGCAAAATACATACCATACCATACGCCAATTCGAACCAATGAATGTTTTATCTACGTTTAGAAGCATTTCAGCAAAATCCTACATGCATAAAAATGTAAAAAAAAAGTAAATTAACTACGTTCAATTTGTCATGGCCGTACGACTTTCCGTACGAGTGCCGCGATCAGGCGGACAGTTCTCTAACAATTGTATCATGAAAAATAAATTGCAATTTATCAATAGCTTTAAATCGTTTCAAAAGGCAGAAATAAACGAATTTCCTTGATGAATTGCATTACATAAAATTATTATTTATCGACTATATTTTGGCTGTAAAACGTGATATTCGACTTACTGGTTTGAACGAATGTCACCGCAACGCATTAGTAACTCGAGGAAAGGCTGTAATAGATAAATTACACATATTCTTAATCGATGCATTATACTAATGGTGGCCGTGATTGTAAAATCAATACCACCAGCATGGCCTCAAACTGAATACGCCCAAAACGAAACCTATCATCACCATTATCCGGCACAATGTGTTAAACAAAATACCGTTCCAAGCAAATCCGTGCGCGGAAAAGGTGAAGATCTCACACGCATCATTAGACCCCAGTAGCTGAATTCAATTATGCAAAACGGAACTGCTACTTCCTCCCCCAGATGAGGAAGGAACACATTTGTACTCGGCAAAGTAGCTCTCATACTGCTTGACGAGTCCTTGCCGTAAGTGGTTGCTCTCCAGTGCCGTACGCTGTACCCGGCCGTAACGAAATGCAAATGAGGCAACCGGCGCGCCCAGCCCCCTCCAGATCCACTCGAGCCACAAAGCCACACGCCATTGTGAGAGCCGAACGCAATGCAAATGCCTGCCCGCTGCCGTCAGCCGTTGGAGCAAGTAGCTCCTTCCAAAGTCCACCCTCGAACCCGCCGTCCAACAAATGCCTAAAAGGAAGCGTCCCACGCATTCGCGAACACCCAGAGGGAAGGAGGGAGGCATCCCATATGTATATGTGCTCATGAAATATGCAGCAAGCGGTTGCGGGCAAAAAGAGAGAGAGAGAGCGCGAGAAAGAGGAAGAAAGAGAAGTAAAGGGAAAGATCAACCAAGGAGGGAGCCTGCTGCGTATCCGCGGCCCCGTGGCTCTTGCACTGCTGATTATGGCGGTGCAACAGGTGTGTAATGGAAACTCTCGTGAAAACAATTGCCCGGCTCGGTGCAGCGATGCAACTGTTGTAAAGTAGGTCCTTTGCAACATACAAANCGCCTGGAAGCAGAGGATCAGCACCTGAAAAAACAACATCATAACACCCCGCATCGCCATCCCGCACGTGGCTCGTCCCTCGCTGCGAGTTGTTTTGCTGATGGTAGTCGGTCGTGTGGGGCGCGGGTTGAGTGGTTGTTTTCTTCCGCTGTTAAAATAGAAGAACAAGTTTCAATGAAAATGAAACAAAAAAAAAGAAAGAAAGAAAAAGAGCAATACTTTAGCAGTAACCAAAATAATATTTTTTCCGCCTGAGTTAGCGCGCCGCTGTGGCTAGAATAACACAAGCTGCGCGTTTGTGGCGCCGTTTCTTGTTTTCGACCTGCTATTGCAAGCAAAGGAGAAATGAAGTGCATAAACTTTAACAGCTGATTTGGCTTTCTGTTGAACGCATTTAAAGAGATTGATCTGCAAAGATGGTTGCATAACTTTATGGTTTGGTGTTTCTTTAGAATGCGTGTACTGTTAATGTTGCGAGACCTACATCACTGTGCGTGACGCAGTTAGGTAGGAAATAAAATGTATCAATTTTAGAATATTGTGGCAGAAGATTTAAAGTGATTTTTATCACCTAATAAGGATTTTTGTTGAATTCACTTGAGTTTGAATATTATTCAAATAAACACAAGTCCAAATATTTATTGAAAATTAATTGAGAGAAACATTAATTTGCTGCCTTTATGTTACCGTCTACATTAGACAGGGATAAAACTGATTTAAATTCATCACCACTAAAAAAAACCACTAACTCACAATGATGTATGTAACTGCTCACAGAACTGCTGTTTTATCGATACCGATTTCACCCAACATTGCCCTTTACAAACGGTTGCATTTAAATTGTCCTTTCGTTGGCGTTTCAAACGATTACACTCGATCACTACCGTAGTTGGCGCAATCTTCAAGAGATGCACCTATTTTTCTTCCAGCTCACATGCACTTTCACACATCCGCACGCACACACACATCCACACACGAAATAAATGCGCGCAAACTGGCAGCGGGAGCGTGCTCAGATGCAGGATCGCGAAGCTGCGATCCACGCTGTTGCCGCTCGACAGTCTGGATTGATCGAAGTTGATTGCTGAGGCTCGGCAGGTAGGACACACTCGCACCAGCCAACGGACGCTGGCGAACTGGCGACTGGCGACGATTTTTCACTGCACGCTGGCACGATGGCTGGCAGCATCCGGTCGAACGGTTTCTGCGGATTGCGGCCGACCGGCGGCAGCTGGTCCCGTTTTAAAGGCATGCCCGATCCCTGCCAACGCCCCCCCCCCTTCCCGCTTGCACCGTCCGCTTGCCATCGCCCCCGAGCGCTCTGTCTCTTTCGCGACCGCACAGCCACCAGGCGTCTCCATAACAGCATCTCATCACGGTGCGGGTGTGCTTGTTTTCCATCTCAATCGGGTAGTGCGTTCCCGCTCGCTCTCGGTCTTTCCCTCGTTCTGCCGTGCTTCCTTTTCGTATTATTTTTCCCGCTCACGCGATTGCACGTACCTGAGCTTTAACTTTTCTTTGCTGTCTGCCACTCGCTCTCTTTCTCGCTCCATTTGTGGCTGGAAGCTCCCTTTAGGTTTTACGACTTTTTTCCTTTCGGTCGTTTATTTTTTCTGTTTGCTTGCAGGGGTTGTTGAGTGTCTTATTTTTACGCTGCTTAAATGTTGAGCTGGTAGTAGGGCTGATATCGTTTGATAATATCATACTATATCATCCTCATTTTGAGAAACATAAATCCATTTCTTCATGAA
>VTWG01006347.1:0-47346 GCA_008817895.1 Anopheles fontenillei
TATTTAATTCATGAGGCGTAGTTGGCGCCGTTTTTGCGTAGCGCCGGGTAAATTATTTCGGTTCGATGTGAAGCGATAAAATCCCATTTAAAAGTTGCGCTGTGTTGTTTTTTATGGGACGAAGATGACGCGATGCATCTTGATTATGAGTAGAAATTTCTCTTATTTTGATGTCTTATTGTTTGTACGGCAAGTTTGAAGTACTATTAATGAGTTATACTATTTTTTAACTACAATTTATTTATTGTTTAATCATTGTCTTTTTTTTTAAACATATTTTTCGCTCTTTTTGACATTTTTCTTTAATGTTTTAATTCCATTAAAATTGTTCTTCTTGATTTTTTGTTGTATTATTCATTAATACTTCTTTGAATTACATTACGGTTATGCTGCAATTAGATCGCTACTATTAGTGAACGCATTCTACCATAATTATTTAATCATTTACCCTTCTCTTTATTGAGTTTTTCTCATTCATGTGGGGGAGTCCGCACCCACATAGAATTTACGTGCAGCCCTTTTTTTAATGTCCGCTAGAACTTCCCATTAGCACGCCTGGAAATCGCCAAACGCATGCGAAAGGCTCAAAAGAAAAGTGATTTACAAACGAAACACATCAAAAGCTTCGCAACGGAGGGCAAAACCCACCTCTCCCGATGTTCCCGCTGGAAGGGCTCGCGCGCGAATCCCCTGCCCGTGGGCCACGTACACAGCGCACGCTGCACTTGACCGTGGTAGGCTCTCGGCGTGGTTTCTCGGTCCGCTGGTCTTGAACGTTTTCACTTCCTTCCCAGGCTGCAAAGTCTCACCGCCGGCCTGTTCCCTGTTCCCCCGCATCCAATGCCCAGGCTAGTCAATCACCCTGACGTGTGGCTGGGGAACTCTCGCTCCCTTTGCTCACAGCGTGAGCGATGAACGGCGGACGCCCGCTCCCTACTATTCGATTATGAGGTCAGTCGAGCCCTCGAGCGGGCTGTGGCATACAAACAAACTAACGAAAGGTACAAAAAAGACGCAGATACACACACATAGATAGCTGAACCCAAAGTCAAGATCCCTACGCCGGGAAGCCAATGGGACGCGGACCCACCACCTGTCGCGGTGCACAGGGGACGGAAAATACACACTGGAAGGTGTCCCCGACCTGGGGTGGCGGGCGAGCAT
Source organism: Anopheles fontenillei (assembly GCA_008817895.1). Classification (NCBI taxonomy): domain Eukaryota; kingdom Metazoa; phylum Arthropoda; class Insecta; order Diptera; family Culicidae; genus Anopheles; species Anopheles fontenillei. Next base: position 1,165 of record VTWG01006347.1, read on the forward strand.
CGATTAAATCTCGCACGAAAGCGAGAATTTTACGTGTTTGAAAGTGAAAGAAGGCGTCCGGGTTGGCTTCTTGTATCGAAAAAAAGAAGAAAAAAACACAATTCAAAACCGGACGCTTTCTCTACACGCTTCCCCGAGTTCCTCACTGGAAGGGAAAGTGAGAGCCTAACCGTGCAGAGAGGAAACAAGGTGCAGAAATGAGTTGGGTGTGTGTGTGTGTGGTGCTGGTATTGTTTTTATTCCCTTTTTTCTGCTGCTCATCACGTGCAAAACTTCACCGGGCCACAGAGGAGCAGTTCCTCTGCCGAAGACTTTGTGGACCTCACCACAAAGATTTAATCTTGTTAGCATCTGCCGCTGGCCAGGGAGAAAAGTGGCCTAGCTGTTGGCGAGGAAAGAGAGGATAATTCTGTGGCCACCCCAGGCTGCCAAATTCGTTCCAAAGTCACGCATTTCAATTCGCGCACATCAATTTAGCTTCCTACTAAATCGTGATCGCACCACAGTGCGCGTCACGCTTTGCTTTGCCATGCGAGCGCGCGCGCTGTTTTGACGACGCGTTTTAGATCATCACATATGTCTGAAGAAGTTAGAGTCTATGTCTGGATGGAAAGATATGGTTAGCTGAAAAGTATCTTGGGTTTGATTAAAAGTTATTGATGTATTGTGATGTAAAAGTTATTCCTCTATATCGGTTGATTCCTCCACTATGTTAGTGCCAACTGGAACCATGTTCTAAGTCTACACTATTGGAGCATCCAGCATGTTGAGACTACAGTCACGTTTTGCTCTCTTGATCTAATTCAATCAAATTGAACTTCTAGAAAAGAAAATGAATGAGATAGTCTTTGCTTGGTGAACTGCAGCAGAAGCTTTCACAGATGATATCTTCTTAAGGCCGGGCTACATTGATCGTACTCTCAGGTGTAATTTCAATTTTCACTATCGCATCTGGCGGCGGCTGACCGAAGCTTTTTTTTGGTCGTCGAGGGAATGGTCGTGCCGGATCTCATATTTAAGTGGTTTTTTCATCGTTTTTTGATGCGAAAATGGCTGAAATACTTGCACAACATATTTATTTATCAATTGCATAGCTTTTTCAGTCCAGTTTAAGTACAAAACATGGAAAAATAACACATTTTCTGGAGCGGCTACAAATTGTTTGGCAAAATGCTTCAGTCAGCCGCCGCCAGATGCGCTAGTGGAAATCGAAATTACGCTATGGAGTACGATCAATGTAGCCCGGCCTTTACAAATTGTAATCAAAACTTCTATTATCTTTCCCTAGAAATACGAAATGTAGCTGTTTCAAGTAAATTAATCATCATAATTTTTCTCTTTACAATCTGTGGCACTGCCATCATCAACCCATCGAAGCGTTAAGGCAACATCTCCCGCTCACACCGTAGGCCCAATTTTTTTCGTATCTTTGAAACCTCTCATTTGCATGTTTAATTTTTCCACGAAAGAGCCCCATTAACGCTGCCCGGCTCTATGACTGATTGTTACGGTCTGGAGCGCATTACCGCACCGATAATCCTTTTCCACTGGATAATGCGCTGTAATTGGAACAAATACTGCACCACTCCCGAACACCGTTCAGCTATTCCCCCTTCTTCCCGGACACTGGTTCCTTGGTAATCTCCAGCGCAATGAAAAAGATGCGACAGCATCTCGTTCTGCATTTCAGCTCATATTTTGCATAACAGTCGCTGTATCGCTTTCTAAATAGCGGTGTACAAGATATTTCAATCCATCCTATGCGTATGCCTCCCCCGTACCATCAAGAGTGTGCGGTACGATTACCCGATTAGGTGGGCTAGGAAATTGAAGCTGTTAACCTATTTTATACACAGCCAAATTGATTCGACTCCACTCGGGGCTCGCACACTTCGTAACCGGCATGCGTCAGCATATCAGTGGTGGTCGTGACGTTATCATTACGCCGGTATATGATGCATCCGAAGAGCCTTGAAACGGAAGAGAAATGGAAGACTCTTCGGCGGTGGTTGGCTCTCTTCCCGGATTCGAGCATTGCGAGATAATTATAGGTACCGGTTGCTGCTATAATACCTCTGTTCAGCAACCGATCCCTTGGGTTCGAAATTCCCGCAGATGCCTCGGGTTTATTCGTTCCTTCGATCTGCTCCAGTCCCGTCCCAACCATTCCTTGCCTGAGCCGGATCGAACCGGGCATTGCAGGCTGAGTCATTTGTTATGAAACTTTGCACCTCTTTGCTAGTAGCTAGTGCAGGCGATTCGTGAAGAATTTCCGGCCGAACCGGATGATCGGTTCGGTGGTAAGATGGTGGTTTGTGAGCGGTACGCTACTGCTGGTGGAATGGCCCATGTCACGATATATGGATAGTTCGGTTCGGTGCACAGATCGGTCAACGATCATGGGTAATCTGGTTACTGAACGACGAGTCCCCATTAGAGACTGTGGGGGATCTACCTTTGAGGTCATCCGATTTCAAGGTGAAGAGAGATGGTTTTTTTCCTGTATTAACTCTCAGTGATCTATTATCATCTTGTTGGATGCGATGATTGCTAATAAATTTTACAAGAAAATGATAGATTATTATATATCGTAGCTCTCAGGGATTGCTAGCTGAGCTATACGTCCTCGTTTCGCTTGATTGATTGTACCGGAGCAAGGTGAAAATCGATCAAATCAATCGATCGTATGCCTATGCCAAGGTGTGCGACTATTCAGTCTATTCAGCCTTGATATTAACCAATGGATAAAGGAAGTGTGAAAGATAATCGGGAGAAAACGACAAATGCAAACTACAGCTAACCCGTGACCGTGACATAAGCTTAACAATTTGCAGATATCTTCTATTTGAACACTCGCTTTAGCTTCCAACAAAGTTGGACACTATCAAGAAGTAGTTGGACGTCACCCAACACCTTCTGTAAAACTCCTCGGTATCTACAACTGCTAGTTTCAAGATGGAGGAAAATGTCAAATGTCCTACTGACGTCCTGAATACCACACTCACGCCCACCAGAAAGCGATAATTTCTCAGCAAGTGGTTTGTGCTAATCGGGCATAAAGAAACCTTTGTGGCTTTTGATATGAACACCACCACTTAGCGTGTGTGTTTTAGAAGCTGCTGAATGAATATTCTAGCCTGTTTTGCCACCAAGCGCTAGCGAACAGTGTGGTGCTTTGTTTGTTTGGACTATTTGGACGGTTTTATTGCATCGAGAACGCTTCCAGAAGTTGTCAAGTTGACATCAATTTTTGTATGCTTTTTTGCAGAGTTGTTTTTCTACCATTGTGACGTATTTAGACGTATACTAGCGCACAAACTGATTGATAAAAATAAGGTACAAAACAACAGGGACAACAGTGGTCCATTATAGGAACGTGGGACAGTAATTTGTTATTTCTGTCCAGGCTGCTGTCCTGGCGGGAGAGTGATGATTCAGACGGATGGCCTGCGGATGATGTTGCGAGCGAGCGCGCGCGTGTCTATTCCTCTGTGTGCCATTAACAAAAAGGGCAGGTAGCATTGTGGAGGGTAGCCCTTGTATCGGCTTATCGGTTTACCCTGCATTTTACCCGACCGCTCCGCACACACCGAGCACCACATCCCTAGACACAACATCCGACAACAACATGTGTAAATTGATAATTACAAATGAAGTTTAGCCCACCGGGGACTCGGGGCAGCGGAATGTTTGATGGCTGTGTGGTTTACCGCTTCTGGAGCTGGATGGCAGAACAGAGGCCGATTGAGAGCGTGTTTGTTTGATGCTGCTGCCGCCGTTAGTCCGGTCGGTCATTTGGGATCATTAATAACATACATCCTGATGCAGCTGAAGCTAATTAGGTGTTGGGAGACGTGACATTCAAACAATACAACATTTGATGGAATGATGATCGATATGTGTGTTTTTGTGTGTGTATGTGTCTGATGGGCAAGGGTTTTGGAAGGCTAAACGACTAATGAGAATGCGTTATCAAAATGGCAAAGCACTGTTTACCGTAACGAATAAATCCCGATGATCATTAAACAAATCACAAACATAAAAGAAGACATTTTCGGTCCTAGGCCTACTTATTACCGGAGGTTTGACATTAAACCGTCCTTCTGCGTGAGATGCCAAAGTCCAGGACAGGTAAGCTTTCCTTCCCGTTCGGGCGAACCACACGGCACGACGAGAGCACATTATTCAGCCTCTGATGCGATCCGAAGTTACCTGCCGGCAGCTTCAGCCACAACGGGCCGTTTAATTCTCTCCGACAAATGTCAATTCTCCGGGCGCATTTGCATAAAGCCCGGCAAGCACGAGACAATCATAAAATTGTCTTCCGCCCCGGTAAAGACAAAAAGTTGTTGGGCATTAAAAATTTGGACTAACAGCAGTTTCTGCCGTGCAGAATTGCTCTTCAATTTGCTTGCCTCATTCTTGGGCAAGCGGCTAAAACGGGAGGTAGTGGATAACGCCGTGGGAAGATATGCATGCATAATTGGTGAGACTTAAGCTATAGGCTTCTATTTTATTCTTCTTTGCTCAAGACATTCAACGGCTACAACGGATTCTCGGTGTGTCGGCTGGGTAGCCATGCGAGAGGCGGAAGATTCCAAGCCGAAGGGAGCTTCTTTAAAAACGCCTTCGAGCGAACACAATTACTGTATCTAATTAGTCACATTTTAGTGCGGCTCGCCCAGAAGAAAAACGCGACGATCATCTTCATCAAACGGTTGGCATGTTGAGTGCAGTGCAGCATCATCATCTACAGAAGAATATCAAGAAAATGGGGGAAAAGAAACACGATCATTCGTCAAACGGTGAGAAGCCAGCCCAGCCCCGAATGTTTGGAATAGTTTTGCACGTGATTTATAACCATGCACAGCATTAATTTGTGGGCTGTATTTCGTTGATTGTGTTTGGAACTTGCCGAGTGACTACCGGGGAGCGGCTTGCGTAGTGCGCAAGATGTTCGCTGGGGAACGCTGCCCAGGAACTCCAGATTACTTCCTTGATGTAAATATAACCTGCTGTTTGTATTCTAAACGCGATTCCATGTTTATATTTCTTGTTGTAAATGGAACCGATCGCCCGGTTGTGGTTTTGGACCAGACCTTGGGCAGAAATTGAAGGCATTTCAAGGTTTTTGCGGTGACTTGCGGAAGAGCTGCGGAACCATTTGCTCTGCTGGCTGCCAAACGGAATCTGCATAGGTTTGAACGCAATATCGCAACAAGATCTCTTCCGTGTTATTGAGGCCGCACCATTGAACTGCTGGATTGAGGTTCAGTATCTTGGTTGGAATTCAGCACTTAAATCTAAGCGCGGAATGGGTTCCATCTCCCTTCTACTGCATGACAGCTCGCCACTACCACTTTCATCTATCGTGTGCGCCTTATCAAGGGTCAGATTCTATTTTTCTCCCCTTCCCGTCCACCAGAAGCTTAATCAGGGTGCATTGTCTTTCGCGCTTCTCCGCCAGATCATCAAGCTCGGTGCGATGATGTAAAGACTTTGGCTCTGGCGCGATGCCTTGGCACAGATTGCTCGCACAACGCTCTAATGAAAGTGAAGATCATTATCCACCGACGTGACGGAAGGGGATAGGTATACCGACTGGCTGTGAAAGATTCGGTTGATGATGTATATCTCTTCTTATGCCTTAAAAGCAATACAGCAGCAACCAGCGAGAAGGTTTGGGGAAAATGAAAATTGAAAATTTATTAATTTCATTTCTCTGCCCGTTTCGCCCCGCATGGTTCGGACGAAGATTGTGCCTAGCGGCATTTACGAAAAGTAAAAGCCTTTTAAAAACATTAAGCCTCAAGAGAAGCCAGCCTCTGGACACGGACAAACTCTTGGGGAATGATGGTGTAATGAATCCTTTTTGAGCTGTGCCTGTGCTAGAGGAGGTGGTGACTGTAAATGAAGCAACGTTTAATTAGAGGCTCGGCACGGTATTGAAGCGCACCGTGGATTAATCAGATAATTGCTTTCGTTTTCTGCGTGAGGCAATCTAAAAATACAGAATGAAGAGGTGGAGTCGTTGGATTGGAGTTTGCGGTAGCTTCGGTGTCCAGTTTCCAATAAATATTTCAAATTTTCACTTCATGTTTACCAATAGCGCTGCTGCGGCGGTTATAAAAATAGCTCAGCTTTCAAATGGTAATCAAAATAGTGTCACAATTTTTCAAACAAGTTTCTGGTTGAAATGGTTTCTCGCACAATTTTGAATAACAAATCCCAAAGTCAACACTGCGCCATTAAGCTTTGCAATGCAAAACAAACCTAGGCTGAATATGCATTTTGCCCGTTTTTGGACACCCCACACTTAACTCACTACGGTAACGTTCCAATTCCTTCACCCAACAAAATCCCTTTTGTCGGTGGCCTCGGATTAGTCGGTAAGTGTGTCCGACCTTCTCCCCACCCCCTACCCCGCAATGGCTTAATTTTACGTGTTTCGTTTCGGAACCGGACGACGGCAAACTTGACCGTATTTTGCGCTCGATAGCAGGAGAGGGCCCTCTCCAAAACCATGTCCATACGGTCGGCGAGAGAGGAGGTGGTCGGTCGTAGCTGATGCCCGTCCGGGGCAGGGTTTGAAGTCCGCGTGCAATCATTATGCGCGCAGTTTTCACTTTCAATTCTCACTTTCAGCTGGAACCGGTTTTCGGTTGGCTGACGGGGTGGTGAAGATATACCGAAGCGTTTGATATGCAGATAGTGAGAGTGAGAGATATACAAAACAAAAAAAAATCCACACCACGCCGCCACGGACCAATATCATCTGGAACATCGGAACATAGAGACATTTCAGGGTTTTATGACACAGCTGGGATATTGTGGGTTGTGAGGTGTCGTTTACTTCCCATAATTTATGACCGATTAGCTCAATGACCGGGAGAAACCTCGGGATGTTTGCAGTGTGAAGCTTCCCATAACGGCGAACACACGTGGGTCTCGGCGGTTTCCCCGTGTCGGTTTATTGATCTGTGGATCATTTTTGGAATCGTTATTGCTGCCCTCTGCGGGGTTTGCTATGCAAATAAACGTGCACATTGGGCCAAACTAATCTCGTGGCGAAATAGGGCGAGAAGGTTTGCATGTTGCTGGAATTTCTCATCTTCACTTACCCCAGCTGTGTGCGCAAATGTAGTGGCAGCACAATCTCATACCGGACTTGGACCGAATGTCCACTGTCGTCCCGCACAGTGCACAGAGAGCGAGCGTGGCCGGTGTTTCATAACCGTTCGCTTTACACAAAAGGTCGCCCTCACGCTCCCCCCCTCTGGACATTCGCCCGAACACGAGGAATGACGCGACAATATTCCGAGGCGAGCAGGAAAAGGCCCGGCATGCAGTTTTTGCAACACGCAATCGTTTGCGTGTGCCGGAACTCGTTCGTGTGTTTTTCATTGTGGGCCTGGTAGAGTTGTTGTGTGGCCGGGAGGTGCTAAGTACAGGTCCGGTCCCCAATATCTCGTAACTCCCCCGATAAAAGGGGTTTTGCCTTCGGTAGTGCAGTGTCTAAAGCTTCCCCGGGGCGAAGCTGGCTGGGCCCGTCCGAAAGTCTTGGTACGTGGAGCGACAACAACAGCTTCACGAGATGGAATGAATATGTTCGGTTCAGTAATTGCATCAATTGTGTGCTCTGTGTCCCAAATGCGTTCGGTGCATAATCATAAACAGGGGCGATGTGTGTACCGGCTCCGGTGGGACCGGTTGCGAGGAAATGAGTTTGCTAGCTGGGAATGAGGAAATTATAGCCCTGGGTGATGCTCACATTCTCGCATTATCGCATTAAAAGTGAGAGTTTGGACGAACCACACGAACCACGGATGAAGGAATGGATGTTGATAATAGTTTTGTCATTGTGTTGGTAATTGTTTGTCGCGTGACGGTTTTTCAGTATGGAGATTTTAGATAAGGAATTTGTGCCGAGTCCAAAAAGGATTATTTGGGAATGAATTTGTTGGCATAAATTGTTATAACAGAGCTTATAAAGCATTATAGACAGACTTTTTAATTACCTCAACAGTATGCGGCTACATTTCCGGGGCAATTTTTGAGACAAGTTTGTTCAATGTTTTTAACCAGTTGAAACCTTGTTAACCATCATTTATCAATCTCCAAAAACAATCGCATTGAATGATTGATCTTCTTGATTGATCCGTTGATCGATTTTGGCTAAGTAGTAGCAGACTGCAAACTAATCATGTCCGATGTCATAATAGCCAACGAGGACTCCGCTTCTGCGTCATTGACGTCCTTATTTCTTGTGTCTTGTTAAATTGAGGCCAGATTAGCATTTGATTACCTCATAAGGTCTTTTAAAACAGTGATCGTGATTATATTCATTTCTAATTCCATTCCAAAGTCTTGGAATGGCCATTTGTATATACATCTACGAAGAGATCGAAGTTCCTGAGATACTCTTAACAACCTCACGCGTACTACATAAGCCAAACATCAAAGTCGTCCACAACTGAGTCACCGATGAACATCTCTAGGATCTTAGGGACGTATACCATCTCTTGATCACATAACCTTGGTTTTTGATCATGCGATATGTATCGTTGATGCTTTAAGTAAAGCTTTATTTTGTTTTTTTTTTCCTTCAAAAAAACGTGCAGACGTAAGATCCGGTAAGCAGTTATACTGACACATAAAAATAATTGATTTTTACTGACAGCAGCCTTTAACTTCTTCAGTACAGTACAGTATACCGTAACTATTTGAGAGGGCTACGATTGTTTGCTCTCTTTTTCTTAATATTAACTTTCACAAATTAGACCATCGTTGTGCAAACTGCAAAGCTCCATAAAAAAGAATCCTTTTTATATTTTTACAACCTTACTTTTTCCTGCCCGAACTGTCTTAATCTCCATAAACCCTTGAGATGGGGTAATAAATTTTGCGATATATATTTTTAGCACGCGCTCTTTCTCTCCTGCTAATACTCTACACACAACCGTTGAAAAATGTGACCCGATATTAGCGTGTCAGCACCACCGACACCTAACACTACGTCTCGTACTCGAACCCATTTCGCGGAAGGTCATAAAACACTAACCCATCCCTGCGCCATGGCACTGGCTTGTCGATAATAATTATAAATCAAACTTCACCCAACTTTGGCTTTTAAAATGTTTTTCCCATTAAAAAAAACCGAAAGGTCCAGGGATGAAAGTTTGCTGCCAGCTCGCCCTAACTAAGGCGGATGTACGAAACTAGGCGACTTGGATTAATTTTAAAGCGGACTAAGAGGAGGTGAGCAAAAAGCACGCATCGTGAAACGGAGCCCATCTCCCAATTTATGGTCGTTGTAAAATGGGTTGCTTTTTTGTTTCTTCTATCGTTCCGTGTATTTGGGTCGGATAATTTTCAAAGCGTAAGAAAGTGGTGAGGTATTAAGGATGTGGGGAGCAATTATACTAAGGCCACATGGTAGAAGGGTTTCTCGGCTTTTCGGTTGGAGATGAAAAACAAGGAATTCGTGTTTTAGGGTGACCTAATTTGCACAAGCTTCGGCACAGTTGAAGGTATGTTTCCATTGGGATGCATTAACGTTAACTCAGAATTTCTTGGGACACAATCAAAATTTGCTCTTCCCAGCAGCACCATCCTTTCATATGTTTACCCAGCTCAAAACTTCAAAAGATGCTTTCACTGTCTTGCTCGATTGGTTTCGTTTGCCTGCGAGCGAGACGACTGTGAAACCTCCGAACCGAACTAGACAAACGTAACATCGCGCAGTATGATGTGTACATTAATCAAACATGAATCAACTCACTGTCACGCGACGGTTTTAATGTACTCCAGCTGTACACCATCTCTTGCCGGCGCGTTCCACCGCTCACATCCACGTACATTGAGAGATGTGTTGCCATCACCATCGGGCTGGACTCAGCGGAAAGTCACTGAACCGTGAGCATTTTACCAAACGGGCGTACTTCGATCCTAAGCTCGCCGAGCATGTGGCCCACTCCACTGTTGATTAGATGCAGCAGGAATCGAACATCGGAGAAGCCGGTTTTTCTCGGCGTGTGTGTGTGTGTGTTTGTGTCTGTACACGAAGCACTCTGCTTTACCTTGTACACAGCGAGCCGGATTCAAGTTTTGGTTTTCCATTTTACGTTACGGATGATTTATTCCATTATCGGACGACCTAACTGTAACTGGTACTACCGGCCAACGTCTCGTGTCTTCCATCATCACGGACAACATCGGGCGGGATGAATCGTAAATCGCTTTGCTCGGTTACATACGCTTACACGCTTCTTTCTTCTTGTTCTCCCCATTTTCAGATCGTCTTGAAAGGCCCATGCGAAAGATTCTAAAGGTCGTGCTTGGATGCTGTGGCAGTGCGTGATGCTTGCAGCAGTAGCAGCTGCAGCCAAGTAACTGTAGCTGATAAGGCTAATTAAAAGTTGGTTTTCATCGCTACTGAATTCCCATCGATTGATACACCAGGACGACCATCTAAATCTCTGGACGCTTCTTGCAGAGCGCGCACGACGTTTGACACTCAGTGCACAGTGACAGGTTGCGATCGGGTTTCGACGCCTCAAGTGTGTTACAAAAAGTGTCGTTGTCGTCGGGCTGTACGTTCTCAACTGACCTCCCGTAGCATCAAGGCAGTGTTTTTGGGGGCGGCGAGCTGAGGATGATAGTCTTCGATGACCTGGAGCACACCGTGGGAGCACTACTGGAGGCGTTGCATTCGAGCGGCCACTGCCCATAGTGACACGGCGAAGACATCGATCGAGAAATAAGAAAAGCCTCTGGAGATTTCGCTGCTGCGTACCGTACCGTAGGGCACCCGGTGAGGGCGCGAGCCGTGTGAAAACGGGAATCCGATCCATAAATCACGAAATCACCCTGCAAGGCACAAGAGAAAACCACGGCCAATAAATAAAGGCGATAAAGAACGGCCGGTGAAAAAGAAGCATTTAACCAGAAGAACCAGTAGAAAACGAAACGAGAGAAAAGAGAAACGGATAAAACACGAAAACAGCGTTATTGCGTAAAGGTAGAAAGGCAAAAACGAGCTAAAGAACGCGGCAGAACGGAAAAGAAACCTTCAGTGGCAGCAGTAGTAAAGGGTGAAATTTGGTGCGAAGCAAAGGTGAAGAATATTTCCTTCCCGTGTGCATCGGTGCCCACCGCCGGAACGCCGGACATCCGGGACACCCTTGAAAAGTGTTCTTGTGTGTGCGTGTGCGTGTGTGTATGAGAAAGATAGTGTAAGAAAGGTAGAGGTGTATATTTGATCGTTGGTGAAGGTGTTGGAGCACCTGTAGGTGAGTGAATGTAAAGTGTTTGTTTCGATTGAATACAATCGATTAAAATATTCGTATTGTGCGACCAATCTGTGTGTGTGTTTGTGTTAAGATCGTGTAAGATATCGTATTTATTGCTGTTACTTGTCGGAAGTGTAATAGTACACGAAATTACGTTTATCGCTACGATCGGAATCTGATCAGCAGGAACAGTGTTGAACAATTGACGATATCTGGGATCCATCTCGGAGTTGGAGTTTTAAGTTGGAAGGTAAGTTCTGAAACTCTGAAACTGAGATATATGATATTTTTAATGACGAGAATTTAACCACATGCCAGAACATTTAAATCGTTTCAAGAAGATTTCAATTTCTGAATATGAAGCATTGCTTCTGGTAAAGCGGATTATGGGGGCTTTGATTTCATACAGCTGTATGTAAAGTTTTGGATATTTATAGTTTGATTTTAATCTTAATAGATGAAGTTTCAATGTTGGAATTGATAGATTATTACAAGTTTGTAAGGATATTAAACTGTTACTCCATTTAGGATAGTAGTATTCCAACTAGCAGCAGTATTCTAGCAACAGTTCCAGCAGTTCCAACAGTTCCAACTAGCAGCAGTATTCTAGTCAGCTAGTTCAGTAGCATTATTCTAGTCTAAAACAGATTTAAATCAAGTCTAATTCTGGTCTAAATTCATATAAAGGTCCCTTTTCATTCTCAACCACAATAACGTCTCAATCAGCTTAACGGAACTTTTGATAAAAATATAACGGACTTCAAAACTATGTAAAAAATGGGGAATAAATCAGCAAAATCACGCTTCCCAATACAAAATCTTTTTTATTCTGCTGCTATGCCCATCTTCTTAACGTCCTTGCCAGTGAACTGAACTCCATACGTCACACGAAGAGGAACGGTATTTGATGTGTGTCCCCGTACCCACGGATGGCCGATCATGTCATACACCTGGAGAGTGACTCACTCCAGGACGTTGCCTTAATACCTGTCACATATGCCACAAGTCCATTCAGCTCATCTGCGCCCTGTGTAGAGCAGAAAACGCTACGAGCGTGTGTGTGTGTGTATGTGTGGCTTCAAATGAGCTGAAGAAAGTGGTTGCTTGTATAGGGCCGCCCCGGTTTTCTCTACCCATCCCATGTCTTGTTTGCTTCTTATCACCCGCCACTACCCGCACTTATCTTCTTCCCTCTACTGACACGCTTTGACAGTGTTCGCCCTGCCAATCGAACGGATCGAGGGTCATCGCGATAGGTTCGGCTGATTCATTAACATCGCACGACCTCCTGCCGCGGTGCCGTGGAGTTTCCGTGCGAAATCGACCACTAACCTTAGCGCGGGGCCCGCGATGCGTCACCTCTGGGCTGATGAGAAGCGAGGGAGGGGTACAGTGAGGGCTGGGGGAAAGAGTGGCCCATTAGTGGCGCAGAAAATGGATCTCATTCTTCGCGTATGTGCGCGTTCTATCGAGTGATGCTATCGGCGTACATCGTCGGGAAGAGAGTGGGGTTGTACCGGCGTGTCTCGACGGCTTGAATTTACAAGGACCGATGTGCACACACACAAAAAAAGCGACCGATACGAAGACGTGCTTGTACGCACATGTTGAGCGTGTCCGTGTCCTCGCGTGCCGATGTGGATACGCCTGGTTTTTAAAAAGGGAAGGAGGTTTTGGGATCGATTTGCTGAATTCAGTTGTCGCGCGCGAGCCGTACTGGAAACACTTGAGCTGTTGGAGTTGAGTGAGTCGATTGAGTCCCCGTGGTGCATAGTGATGAGTGAGCTGTGCTGTGCAAAATTAGTTGTGGGATATATAGAAGTTCGTTTCGTGTGCAGCTGTAGTTTTAGACGCAGGGTTTAGATTCAAAATTTCTGAGAGTTAAGTGAGGTGATCAAACTGATCTTCGAAGTTGCACATCAGTTGCCAAATTTAGTTGTCCATAATATATCCTTGTTAAATTGGCGAGTACTCATGCTCCTTGATGCTCTCCAAAATATCTTATGTACCATAAATCATTGTCAAAATTATTTGTTGTGTTTTCTTTGTGCATCATTTTCAATGTTTTCTTTATTTAGTGGAGTAGCGAATGAGAATCAATATTAGAAGCTATATATTACAAGAACGAAAGTAAGATGATTCGATATGTTGGGAGTATTGTGCGATGTCATGAAGGTCTCGGGTAACTTAATTTATAAAGAAGTGTTGAAGTGCTAATTATTTCGTTTTGAGCTCTTTTCCATGTGCAATATTAGTGCAACGATTAGTCACTTCGGATCATAACAATCTTGTATGCGTTCCTGGGTACAACTCTTACAAGACATCTGCTCTTCCATGCCATCGATCTCTATCAAACTCTGACGGCTGCATCGAAGGTAACTCGAGAACAATTAAACACGTTATCCACTCATCTCTGCCCGTAGTGAAATCAGGCGTAAAATTGTTGTCCTCTCGTACGTCTAGTCTAGACAAGAACCCCAACTCCCGCTCCAGCCTGTGTTTAGTCAATCGAGATAACTTCCTGGGCCTACATTTTATGAGGTGAAGTTTTTCCAACAATTTGCCTGAACCTTTCTCCCTTTTCTGCCGCCCTGAACTGGAGGATACATGAGCAAAGGGAAAAAGTCAAGCATCATCCACAGAGCGTGCGCTGCGCGTGTGTGTGTGGATACGTTCTAATGAATTCCTCACGCTTCGATTCCTGGACGTATCGGAGCGACATGACCATATGGAGGGTTACACCCAGACGGGGGGAGGGGAGGTCGGATGATGTACCCAGCTACCTCCGCCAGTCAGTTGATTGATGTATGCATTTTAATCTAATTTCTGCTTAATAGATAACTGTACCCCGGGACGCGTAGTGTGGTGCCGTTCGGGGTTACCGAACCTCCACTTTTACTAGCCCGCGTGTGTGCATCCACCGCACGCGGAAGGATGCTGGCGTTTGCGTCCGTGTGTGACGGTGATTCTAACGGGGACAAGGGGACGCACGGGGCAGAGCTACAAAAAACCGGGTGGATTGAATAATTTCAACCCTCAACACACGGGTTCGATTAATATGCATGGCGTGATCCGGTAAATAAGATATTCAAACAAGGCGCTCGCGGGCGAACATTGGGAGCAGAAGAGGAGCAAAAATCATGCGAGGGATGTGCGAGCACACTTCTATAGGGACTCTTCGATACGTATCGGACGAGGAAGTTGGTTTTCTGGTGCGAGGATGTGGCGGCAGCGTATATGTGAGAAGCCTGACACCTGGAACACCGTCGGTTCGAAAATCGATAAGCCAGACCCCAGAGGCAGCCGATAGGCGAAGGCGGGCGTGTAACATTGTGGAGAAGCGGGCAGCTAAAAAAAAAAGGCTGCATAAAATTGCTTCACATTACAGCACGCGGGATGCAACCATCGCGTGGTAGTTAAATATAGATCAATGCAATTGCAATCGCGAACCGGGCTCGGGAAATACACACCGGCCACCGTGTTGAACCTTGCTGTTGATTCCTTGCTGTTTGCTGATCGCTGGCAATCGGAAGGGGGTCCGTGTTGGGTTTTTCGTTTTGCATTTTGTTCTTGTTGAACGTTCGGTATTAGCCACGCTCGGTGTGCGTGGCGGTAGGTTGCGTACAGTGAATTGGCGTGCGGGAAAGGTTAAACAAAAACAGACGAGGAGACCGTAACAAAAACGGTATCCGCATGAAACACAGGAAATGCAGTCGGCACAGGTGGTTGGTTTTAGGTGGCCAGTATGGCGTTGATCGAATTGCTTGTTGTTCTTGCAGCTGGAATGCAGTTTCAAGTATGTCGTTTGCGTATTTTTACATCGAAAACGTTGTGTTTTATTGTTTGAAAATGTTTGTATATGTTTTCAAAATGAAAAAAATATTCTGGAACAATTGACAAGGCTTTGGCGTTATATTTACAAGCAGTGTTTTGCAAAACAGTTTGCATGTAATTTCATATTTACAGTGCTTGTAAACAGATTGAAATCTAACGAACTCTGTTTAATGAACTTCTTAGTAATGAAGTGATTCAATTGGAGATTGTTTGATATATATGGATTATTTATAGTCAGTTATTTTGGATCTAGATTCAGTGAATGTATGTATCAATCAATTTTGGTTCTTTAAAATTGTCGGCTTGCTTGAGCGGGTTTGGACACTCTTACAGCGGACCAATACTGCTAAGGGGATGTAGCGCAGGATACGCAAGTAAATATCTATTCTTACAAATTTAAAAACATCATCAGATGTATTGCCTTAGTACACTTCAATTAAGCTAAAGGACAGTATAGCGGATGTTCTGGACAGTGATAGAGAAATCCTGGTATATAATACTATAGAACTATGAAAAGTTTGATTGGATTTTGTGAAGTCATCCACAGTCCGGGACGTTCAATCAAGAACATTTGAAATTGATGAAACTATTGATGTGTTGAATCTACACAACGGTACCTTTCGACTAACAACACATCACAAATTAAAAGCTAGCTTTCAACTACCACTTCATTCGGCACTAGCAGAAATACATACCACTTTATTCTGCACTTATAAAGCACTAGCAGGCATACATACTAACAACACTTTGCCGTAGAATTATTACATTTCCCAGAAAGCTTCATCACAGCTTCGGCTTCGGTGCGTTACACTTTTGCACTCGACACCCCGCCCTCTGTTACTGGAGAGATCCCGGCAGTAGTACTAATCCATTCCATTACATTCCCACTTACGCTGCGAGCACAGCACTCACGAAAGTCCGCCACTCTCGCTAACGATCATAGTTTGATCGCTCGTTAAAAAGTTCCCATTGCTTGTGGTCCCAGCTCCGGGAGCGCAGTAGCAGGTCGGGAAAGCATGGAAAGTTTACGAGCGTGTTTGTGTTTGCTGCCGGAGCAGCGCTTGCCGGAGAATAGTTTGACTTCAGTTCGCAACCCAGTTTGGGTTCGTTCTGGAGTTCGGTGGTATGAGCGTTGAGTTTCTAAAGTCAAACCACCGACCGGCTGGAGCAGGAAAACGGACTTCGATGCCCATCAATTGCAGCGTGTACAGCAACGAGCGAATGAGAGATAGGGAGAGAGAGATCTAGCCTGCATTATTGACGAGACGTTTTCCGGAGTCGGATTATCATGGGATGGATAATAATTTGATTGTAAATATTTGATAAGGTTTTCGAAAGTTGCTGGAGTAGCGCGCCGCACCGACTTGCTCTTGGGTGTCGTTTTGTGATGTCGCTTCTGGAGATGATGAACCCTTGTGCTCTGGCTTTCCAGCTCAGTACAGTGCATCGCTGTTGATTGAACACTGCCCATTTCCAACGATTGAAAGCACATCGTGAAATCGATCCGTCGATGACCCGAGAGATTTGCTGCATAGCTGTTATTAGCTGTGTGCATGAATGAAATATTGATGAACGAGCAGATAGAACCGTAGTTGAGGTTAAGACGTCTAATCCAAACCATGTGAACAGATCTTTCTAAGGGCTCTTTGGAGATCCACGGTACCGTCGCATCCATCTTCCCGGGCCGTTGTGAGCCTTTTGATGCAATTTGCTTTCAAATCCTCCCGCAGGGCTAATCGTCAATGCAGTTTCGATGTCATCGGTCGACGACTGCAGGGCAACGCAATCCCAATCGCGACCAAGAATTGACTCAATCTCCTTTGCCACCGTTGTCCGTGCGAATCTCGGCGAAAACAGACGATGAGCAGGACGCCGCAGGACGACGGTGCATCACAACAACCCAGCAACCTAAGATATCGTTCGTACGCAAGACAACGCAAGAACAATGAGCAAATTTATCATCTCTGTGCCCGCCTCGCTTCCTGTCCGGCCCGGTCATTGTGCTCCCCCTCCCCAACGGGTGAACGGTGAAACATGCGCCAAACAAACATATCATAAATAACGAATCTTGCTCCAAAGTGCCGTGCGATTGCGGCTCCGTTCATCCCTGACCCCCCGAGGCTCCCCGGGGCTGGAAGCGGAAGGAAAGCACCCATTACACAAACGGCACAAACCTGAGAACAGCAGCAGCAGCAGCAGGGCATCTCCGCCCGCTCGCTGCAGAAGACAAACGGGCGACGATTCCACGCACGAAGAAGCCGGTTGTTCGCGCTTATCGCCGGCCGGTCGCTCTTCCTTATTTCATTAATCATACTTTTTCGCATGCACTGTTTGTTTTCTGTGTTACTACACGAGTTATTTTTGCACATTACGTTTTGCGATGCCCATTTTTTTACTACTGCATCGGGACTGCAATTGCTTCCAGTCGATTGGTGGTTTCCTTTATTCATTCTATATGTTTTGTTTGGTTTTTTTTCTCATTCTGTTATACTTGTGTGCCACTTTACCTCGCTCCTATTTGCTGCAATTCTACTGCTGTGTACTTATCTTGCTAGTTAACTTGCGTTTGTATACTTTTTAAATGAGTTTTATGCCATTTTTTACTCTTCTCGTATTTATTTCCACCGCAGCTAGAGTAATTGAGAACGCAAAACTAGCTTTCTAGCTGTGATCGGGTTTCTACTGCCCGCAAACAAATTATTCATCGATAACCAACCCGATGTTGGAACAGGGTGTCCCCCACGGTTCTGTATTTGCCTTTTGTGGTATATCGTGGCAGATTTGCAGTGCGAGAACCTGTTCCGTATTGGATCCTGAGTGCGCTCAAGCTCCAGAAGGTTCCTTATTTGTGGTGCAGCATCATGAAGAACCCGTGGATCGTGGTCCGCTGCTGGACTTTAATTATCAATTTCCATTTATGCGCTTTTCATGTTCGATTTAACAGTTTCGCTTTTTTGCTCCGATGGGACTCCGCACTCTGCAGCATGCGCATATTTTTGCATCTGTTGCGCGGCTACGCCTCGTCTGGCGTAACTGTCTCGCGTGGTCGTGGTTGTAAAGGCTACGCATCTTCAAACAAGCGTACAGACAAGGGACGTCCCATTTGTTATATGACCATATTCAATGGCAAGTTGGCAATTCGGATTGCGACGGTTCGAAATCGTTTGTTGTTGTGAGTAGAGCAATTACCGGAGCACGGATACGCAACTGGAAGGGCATTCATTCGGCTTCTTTGAATTGTCCAAACCATATCAACAACTCCTGTACGATTAGTTTGTTAAGACATACAATTTACGCAGTGTTAAATATTGAGTACTTTAAAACATTTTACTATCTATCCAAGAGTTTATCTGTGCACTCACGCCTGCGCTCAGTTTGCAGCCTGCCTGTCTCCCCCTCTTTTTAGAACCACAATTTCCAGTGCTTTATCTTCTTCACTTATAATTCGAAGATTTACCCCAGCAAGACCTGTTGCGATTCAAGAATGACATGCGCACGTTCAGATCTGACAGTAATCATTACCTACGGACGGGATGCCAACAATTCTAGGCTACATCCTGTCCCGTACCAGCCACCCAGTAAGGGATGCTGGCAGCAAAGCTGCACAAATAAAGACATTCGAGTTGTGGTTCCGCTTTTCTCGCATCCCGCATTGGCGATCCATGTCGGCGCTTGCCTTCGAGCGAATGTAGCAACACTCGCAGCCGTACACGACGGTGCTCGCTGCGCACGGTGCATTGACATTTTGATTGATTTATGGGCTTCCGATACGACTCACCTTCACCTTGCTTTGGGTGTGCATGAAGCGGTACGGATTCTATCCACCCGCTAAGATGGTCTCGCCGGTCTAACGAAACTAGGTGAGGGATTCCTGCAGGGTGCGTTCGGTGATTGATGGATGCGTCTAGCTAGAGCAAGAATAAAAAATGGGAAAGGAACAAAGATATAAGGATTAATTTCTTGGTTTTTCTCCATTCTTCCTCTGTGCATCACGAAGCATCCCTAGTTTTGGGTATCCGTTAAAAAGCGTACAAACGGCCCAGGCAATTATTTAACAAGACAACAATGCTGAAGTAACATCACAATCTTATCGAATCGAAAGTTCAGAAGCTTGTTCCTGACCGTAGGAGTCTCTTTGAGAGATGAAGCAATGAGCTTGTTTGCTTGTTTGGGTACCTTTCCATGCCTGCCCATCAACCAATATCAGTGACTCATCACTTGCTCTCCCATATCAGAATGCACCCAATAACATCCCAATTGTGCTGGTCCGATTTAAAATCAATCGATTGTTGATTTATCATACCCAGCGCGCTGCATCTCGCGCAAACCCCAAATTTCATAACCACGGGCAACAACGTGCGTGTCAACCGGACAAGATACGACCGGTGGGGGGTTTGCTTCGGTCGGTGGCCCCTTTAAACTAGGACATGGCCCCATTCTGTTTTTGCCTTTGATTGTTACAAAACACAATCAAAAACATAACACCCCGAACCTGAACTGCTACTACGCTGGCGAAGGGTGCAGGCTGTTGAGGGGGCTTGTTTCACTACTGCACGATGCTGCTACTGCTCATGTTCATGTTGCACCAATTAGCTGTAAGTTGACAACCGGACCGGCACGTTTCAAGTGACATTGCGCTTGCGGCATTGGAGCTTTCGATGAATGAATATTGCAGCTGCAGTTTTGTGGCTGCTACTGTTTGTTGATATATTGACTGAATTGAAGAGGAAACGAAAGTTTTATTTCATTATTTGTTGGGAGCAATATGCCTACAGGGCATGTTGAAACAAATGAATAGTAAAATCCTTCTATATAGAAAGAACTGATAAAAAAACTAGAAGCCGAAACACAGCCACCACTCGATAAGCCACCCGGAATGATGGTTTTGCAAACCCCGAATTCATCCAAAGTCACATTGCCACAGATTAAGCCCTCGTCGAAATGTGACAACATTCCACCGTCGCTCCTAGCAACGCAGATTTATCTTGTTCTGCCTTTCAATATACAGCTCCCCTGAAACAGGTCGCACACGGTTGAACAAAAAAGAGAGGTGCTTTCAGAGTAGCTGCTGGTCGGTTGGGTGAATTATCTGATCCTGTCTGTGTCCCCCTCAAGCTTGCTGTTGGGTTTTGGGACATTATGGTGGTGGGATTAACAACAGCAACAACAACTCACCGTGGAGCACTTTTCGATAAAACCACTGTCTGCTTGTGGTCGGACGTTTATTTACGCTTGGTACCATGGAGGCACAGGTCGGATTTTTCGTCACCCGGTTAGCACGGACGTTCGCTTTCGTTTTTTTTTTGTCTCTAAGAGACAGTGTTGCCTCTGTTTTGTCACTTCTTTAGCTGGCTTTTAGTATAAGAACCTTTTTTTCTTTTGTTTTTGTTGTAGGCCTTTACGTGTGCCTAGATCCTTTCCAAACTAATGGACTGCTAGGTTGATAAATGTCTGGTTGTCGTACCGGGTGCCTGGGTTAGGTCTCTCCGCAGTAGCAGTAGAGGTGACATAACGAGAGAAGTTGGAGTAGAAAAGTAACGGAAAACAAAAGTCATTCAAGAATAAAAACTACTGAACCTCTGTATTGTGGCTTAATTGAGGGCGAGAGACCCTAATGATGCTGTGTAGCCGTAGAACTATAAAGTATCTGAGGATGGTCCTTAGGGGAACTAAGAGATTTACTAAGAAAGTGAAAGGTAGAGACTACTTTAAATCAAATGTACAAATTATTGGGTGAGATGAAACATTCTGGAAGCACAACAGAATGTGTACAGCCAGCCCTTCCATAAAACCTTCATCAAGCTGTATTAGATGTTACCTTCCAACGCCACCTCCTCCAACAACACCGTTCAAAGTGTAATGACTTCCAAAGGCATCCGAATCATCGCTCCGTTTCGAATGGAATTAAAATTGACTCTCTGTCGCCTCTCATTGAACCTTTTCCCGCAGGTTAATAACTTCCCAAAAGCCGCCTTGTGTCGTTAAAGGGCACTCGCACCCAGCCAACGCGTTAAGCGATCTTTGCGCCTGTCAAATCGCACTTTGCTTTTGTGTCGCTGGTTCGTGTTCTTTCGCTGTTGTTGTTGTTGTTGTTGTTATTGCTACGCTGATCGATTCTAGCGTGAAGATCTAATGTACCAGGGGTGAAGAATCTCCCAAATGGAACACCGCTAAGCCAAGAATGCCACTCTTGGTACGGTTGTGCGGCGAAGATTTCGTTACGATCGTTAAGTGCTTTATTTTCTCACTCCTCACAAAGCGCACACTTGTAAGAGGGGGGAGAGGAAGCCGACGAGCATCCATGTTCGTGCATTAGAACACATCGCTATTTACCGTTAGCACTAGGACCAAACGATGGCGTATGTAGCGTTTTGTAGTTAGAGTGACTTCTTGTAACGGGGAGAAACGACGGTACATCTTAGGTGGTGGTTAGTGAAGGCTGATGATCGTGTTCTCCAACACACCTTCGTTTCGAGAACTCGTTAGAATCCATTTCGGCACAGATTAGGCCGTGCGCAAAGGCTTGCTCTGTGTGAGATCGTTCGATTGGTCAGAGCTGTATGCCAATGTCCCGGCATAGCTTCACATTGTGTACGTTGGATGTACTTTTTCGCTTACTCACCAACTCCTGTTTGGGCCAAATCACTCTAGGGTGTCACAGGGGGAAATGGCACACATCTTCCCGGCCATGCCACTGCTGGTCGCATACTATATCGGTACTCGGTTTCTCGGTCAATGTTTCTCACGCTTGCAGATTTTTTATTGTGCCTGTTGGCTTTTAGCCTTTCGCTGGGCCCGCTGTATTGTCGTTAGGAAGTAATGCAAACTCACGTTCTCAGCAAGAAAGCCGCGGTGAATGTTTTTGTTTTGGATCTTGGTTTTCGCGTAAACTTTAATACATTCTTCGTGTGCACGAGAGCACAAACTGGACACTCTAGCAGCGGAACGAGAAAGCAACGAGATTGCATGTCGTCTTTGTGGGACACGGGGGGCATTGTGGCGGTGCCCCCGTCGGTGGGGAAACTTGATCCTCGCCCTGGCATTAAATCCCGTTTAGGAATGTCAATTCCATCCGGAACACACGAGTCGCTTCTGCCATATTGTAGTGGCCGCCGCATGTGGAAGGAAGCTTGCAGAGCCTGTTCCTGATGACTTTGAGATGATGCCTGCGCAAGGTGACGTCACATTGGAGATGTCGGTCGGTTCGGTGAGACGCGCTGGTAATCTTCATCGATCGCAGGAGGTGTTTGGTTACAACCCGTCCGCTTCGCTCGACAGCGTGTGTCAATCGGCAGAGACAAAGTCTTCAGAGCGAGGCTGCTGTCATTGCTTATGGCAGCACTAACCCCCGGGTCTAAATGTCCGGAACAATCTGCAAGAGCTCGGCACAGGCCGATGCGGAAGAGGCGATTGTAGGTGGTTATTGCCCTACCGATCGGTAAATGTATAGTTCGTCGCGTATCTAGTGTCACGACACCAATAAAATATAGAGTAATGGGGTGTTAATGTTATTTTTAGATAGCTTACATTTTGAGACCAAAGGAAACAGTTTGCTCCAAACAGTCTTAAAATTGGAGCTCATCACTTGATGTCAATCTTTTAGCGAGTGAAACATTTTTCTTGCGCATGATGGAGCTTAGTTATCAATTGACACAATCATTATCTTCACTAATAAGCTTGCTTGACGCATAGCTAAAACGCGTTCGTGCGAGTAGGAAAAAAGAAAGTGACCATTCGGCAATCGCAATAATGCACGCCCCAAGCAATCAGTCCACTTGATCAAAGCCATCCAAGCGGGAAAGTAATTAAACATCAAATAACTCTTCAAGCCGTCATCGACGCCCCTGAGTGAATATGTCTAATGCAACGTATAATTTCACTGCATCATTACTGAGACGACGCGGCAGCCCTAGCACAAAAGGGGAAGATCTTAAAAAGGGTGACATTTGAAAAGAAGGTCCGTGCAAGATCGTTGCTAATGAAGCATTGAAGCATATAGCAGTCCGTTTTCTTCGCGACCAGTGGTTAGCCAACATTGTTTCTGGAGAGTATGGGGTAATAATCACACGGCGAGAGAGAGACGCGCACTATTACCCGTTGGGTAGAGTGCGCATTACGCGATCACCTGCCAGGCTTTTGATGATCCTCCAATCGATCACCTGTCAAAAACGGGGGGATCTGAAGGCTTTCTATTTATAGCTACGCTTAGTAGTTAATTCCATTAGCCTGTTCGATCCATCAGTGTGGAGCTCACTGCCATCGGTCATCAAGTGCGAGTATTAGCGAGTAAAAGACTCTTCACAAAATTTGCGCTTGCGAAACGCTCCATGCTGCTGCAGCATATTGTGTGCGCTGTTTTAGATGGTTGCGTTACGACAATGTTTAGGACTCGATTGGAAACGATTATTAATAACAATTAAGTCAAGAGCGTTCAAGTAGCTATTGCTTGTGGTTTTTCCACAGTGCGGCAAATGGATGAGGCCATCTTTTTGTTGTTGTTGTTGTTAACAGTTTGCTTTGTTTTCTCGATCGGCTCGATGATCTTTTCGCTGCGATGATGAGACGCGGAGTTCCGCAATGGGCGACGCATTTTGCGATTGCGTAGTTCTTATGTTTTTTAGTGCTCGCCTGTGTGTGCGTGTGTTATCGTTTGGGTCGATGCGCTAGATCAGTTCCGATGAGTTGCCACTTTCGCGAGCGCGCGCGCCCGCTCACGCCATTCCCTTTGAGGTCATCACCGTCGATTTTGAGGTTATCTTTCGTGTCGAGTTCAAAGCGAAGCGCTAAAGACGCACTGCCCCGGGGTTGAACAGCGAGTGGTGCGTGATTTATCGGTTCGGAAGAGTGAGAGTGTCTGGATCGATTTGGTACCGCTGATACGATCTCCATGATATGAAGCCTCTTTCCTGTGACACGTTGGGATGGGAAGAGTGGATGGGCGGACGAGACTTGCGGGTCAAGCAAGTTCATCTCCGGAGCATTAAGATCGTTGACTTCTTGAAGCCAAATGGGCGAGAGCGAGAGGCTAGGAAGAGGGGAGGTAACTAATGAGCTCATTTCAACCCTTCATTTCCTTTCAACTCCAACAAAGATCCAATGTGAGATCGTCCAAGGTTTCCTTTCGTCCATAATCATCGGCCGTTGGACCACTGGGAACTGATCGTTACTGTCCATGAGCGGCAATTCCACGAGCTGGAATTGCGTCAAAATGATTGACTCTTATGTCACGCCAGGTGAACTGGACCTAACGGGTTATACGCCGCCTGCTAGAGGGACACGAGCTCATTTTCAGTAGCACTTGCCGTCGCCGTGATCTTGATAAGGTCGGCGGAATATGCTTTTTTATGATGCCGAACCTCCTCTCCAAAAGGCAGCAACTAACCGCCCATTTGCTTTAACGGAGTTCCGGTTCCAAAGGAATGGTTTGCAAGAACATTGTGCCTTCCCACCAATCCACACAAGAATCCACAGTTATGAAGGTTGCATTAAAAGCCATAAGTACCGGTATGGGTGAGAACCACACCCGGAACCGTCAACAAACTCACGAATCTCGTTCACTGTGACTCTCGATCTGTTTTGTAATCTCGATCAGTATTCGCGATCAGTGTTACAAGGAAGTTAGCTAAAAGTTGGCAAGAAATTGAAAATAGAAGCATGGTGTAGACAGGAAGGAAAACAAAACTGGAGCAAACAAGAAACTCGTGGCGGAGAATGCCTTGGAATCGTATCCAGAACGATCTTGATTAAAAGTAGCGATCAAGATGGATGGAATGGAGTAGTTTAGCTGTGTTCTCTCTATACACCCTCTTCCTAGTCTTATTCTACCTCTCGGCAAAATTATGACTATCCGTACGGTGGCGAGTGACTTAATCGTATGTACATCCACACGGTTGATGAATGTAATTTTGCAATCCATCATCTCGTGGGCGCGGGAAGAGATACAGGGGATAGTTCTGAGCCGACAGACTGAATGTAACTGTTTCAAAGTGGTTTGGGCTAAGCGACTTGACGTTAAACGTTTCACTTCCTGGTTTGGCGTGGGGGAATGATGAGATATGCCCCCGTAACCACGTGATCCGTTAGATTAAACGAAACAGTTAGACGTTAGATATCTTAATAAGCTCCAAATGGTTTTCTAGTAGTTGTGACACAAATATTCCTGCCTAGGGCGTTGAAAATATCTATACTGCTGAAGATGTGCTGGAAGACTATACATCATGAAGAAGAGGGTCGACAAATTGGATAACTTTTGTGACATTGGATATTATTATCCAACGCCAGTGCGACCTTTACCCAGGCGTCCTGGAATCATAATTAACACGTGCGCCGAAGTTCACTCAACCTCAACGCTCAGAGTCAAAACGAATCGGATTGCATCGACTTTTAGACATCAGCTGAATTTATTGTTCCTGTGTTTGCCCGTAATTCCAGAGCTAGGGACGTTTGGGCGGGATATAGAGATATTTTGTGCACTGGGTACGATTTCCACATTCCTGCGGAAGTATCGAATTGCACACGGTGTAACTCCAAAGTGTCATCCTCGCCTTTGATCGTCACGAACTCTCCCCTCCTCAAAGCCGCATCGTCAAAAGAAGGTGTGCTTTCAAAGGTGGCGTACACAGTTTTATGTTTGCACTTGGTCGCTCCGGCCATTTCCGAATGCGAATGTGATGCAGATGTCTAATGTTTTTACGAGCAGCGGGTAAGTCACCTTCCGAGGGTCGCTCGCGGCTGTTGTTCGGTGTCTTGTTTCCTTCACTGGCTGGAGAATGGCTAAGAACATGAAAGCAATTTCTCTTTTATGTGAGATGCATATTCGGGGTGTAACCACCGCATTTCTCGTGGTGCAAATTATTCCCCGATCGGATGACTCGCGAGCAAAGGCAGCAAGGTTGAAAGTGTCGTAATTTCTTTTCGTTCTTGTTGTGCGCATGTTGTTAGGGACGATTTACGATAACGACCTGAGTGTTCGCACGGCGGTGTGGTTTTTCATCTTGATGGATGGTGTTGAGCGGCTCACTGGTGTGGAATAAAGTTTCCTATAAAAAAAAAATTAATGGTAATGAATGTAATATTTGATCTTTTGCACTAGAATTTGAAATGTTTTTCGAAAAATGTTGTGAAATGTTTTTTTTATTAAAAATCATATAAATTTTCTTTCCTTCGATTTCTAATACATATTTCTCTTTCTTCTCACTACAGATTCTTGTACAGAACATTCGAATCTCCATTTATCGATCTATATTATGTTTTAAGTTGTAAATGACACCGATGCAACGAAGGTAAGTAAAAACTCCCTTGTCTTTAAGTTGATTGCGTTATTTTCAGAAGAAAAAAGTATTTTTACATTCCACTGCAATAAATTGTTTTCGTAATCAGTCTCGCCGACAAAGAATCACAACGTTTGCATCTACCAGACGCTCTATTTTAAGGGCCTAGAAGTTTTTAATGGGTACGACTTGTTTTGACAGTGTTGGGATGGGTTTTTTTCACATAACTTTGTAGATCTTAGCACTGGGTAAAACATGCTAATGAAAAGTGTTGTATTATGGCGCCATCTACTAAAAAAATAATTGAGACAAAGCACACGTTTTAAAACTGATTTCAAATAGCCTTTATCATCACCCAAACCCAAGCCACATTTTTGGGGCTCAAATCAGCTTATCAGCATACTGAGAAATTCATTCATCGTTTGCGTTTCCTACATACATTGATTGACTTCCATAAGCATTTTCCACACTCTTGTACACCTTTTTAGTCTTGTAGTCCACCCTAAAGCGTTCTTGCCGCGGGTAAACAATTCCGGGTTGTAACCACGGCTATCGGGTTACGCGTATGGCGCGCTTCTAGCCACAAGAAGCAAGAGAGGGGAGGGGGAAAGGCTGCCAAAAACAAAAACTGTTCCATTAAAATCGCGGCACGGATAAGGGGCCCAGACGACGACGACTCGCGTCATCCAAACGCGGCGTTGCGAAACGCATGACATACGCATATAATTTGCGTGTTTGGTCAGTATTTTCGTGCTAAGGTCGTCGCTTGCGGGGAGGGAGAATACCTGAGGGAGACTACCTCCCCAACACAAGCGGTTGTCAATATTGCTTGTCGCACTTTTGCGCGACTACCGACAATGAAAGCTAAAAGGGGTGGCTAGGGTTGGTTGGCCTAAAATTGGGCATAAAGTTTTGACTTTATCGGAGCGGAAAGCGGTGAACTGGAACACGGTCCCTAATGAGCAGATGAAAATAGTAGCTTCCGGAGCAATTTGTACGAGAAATTAGTGAGTCACAGGTTAATAGAGATGTTTTTGAATTTAAAATCGAGGGATGTATCCCCAAATGGAAATTGATGTCTAACTGAAATAACACACAACTATCCAAACTTTTAAGACTAATTTGTATAACAGATATTCGATACACTGAGTGAGCTTGTACCGAGATGGACATCTCGTTAGAAAAATGAATATACATTTATTCCACTCTTGCTCTGAACATCTCAATGTCCAACTCAATAGCCCCGGGCATCCCAAATTAGGCACCCACGGGTTGTCAGTTGTTCGGAAATAAACACATCATTACGACAGCCGCTACTCACATCCGCCCATACAAGCGCGTCCAAAATGAGAGCATCCGCGTTTTTATCATTCATAAAGGAGATGCTAATTCAATAATGGGCGATGGGCTACTCTTGGGCGAGACGACAACAACAACAAAAAATTGTCGAGAAAAAAGGGCCACCCCAAACCCCCAGATGGCCCAAAATATACTACACACATACATGCCCGAAAGGAAGGGATGCCAGCGCCACCATCACCTACGACCCAATTCTCAGAACGCTCCGGCACTGTGGAATCAGGTCGCGGTGCATCAATCAAGACAAGTGAAAAGCGCACCCGGGGCTCCAGCGCGCGCCACACACTTGGAGCGCTTGGGGAGTCCAAATTGGCCGGGATCAACACACGCTTACGCTTTGTTTCTTCTTGTTTTGTTCCCCTCATTCATCCCTTATTTTCTCTCTCTCTCTCGATTGCATCCCAAAAATTGGCTTTCACCTTGGCCCAGCTGCTGCGCTAGGTCGTGGGTACCTTCTACTCTACCCTTCGTGTTACAGATATTTTTCATGCCAATCTGTGCAAAGCGACTCCACTCAGAGTTTGGGTCGTGTTGGAGTCGACACCTATCATCTATCCGCCACCCGGCGAGAGGAAATATGTCCAACGGTGAAAGACGGAATTTGGGAATTTAAAAATTAACCCCAACCAATAATAAGGAGCGCGCGCATACCGAACCACCGTGTGCCACCAGTGACAAACGATGCCCCGGCCGTCGTCGTGTGTCTCAAGCACGTGTTGATTGAGGCGGACGTAGCAACCGCTGGGACGATTATCATTTTTCCACACTCATTTTGTTGCCATGGGAACATAATAGGGCGAGCAGAAGGGGTCGTGGAATGGTTTAAGTACACACAGGCTATAGAGCGCAGTCCACTACAGGCGCTACAGTATGAGAGGATTGAAAGATTATGTATTGGGAAAACCCCTGGGTAGTAATCAATGTTATCGTATCATTGGAAAATAAATAGCTTCTCACGTTTTACTACCATCACATTGGTTCAAGATCATTCCCAACATCATTCCCCCATCGAATTTCGAACCTCTGGCGCTGTCCGTATGGTAACCCAATTCTTCAAGAATACGGGCATGATCGTCGTTCTTGTCACCTGCCCAGACAGGCGCACTGCAGGCGCCAACGATCAGCTGCCAAAGCGTGACAAATCGTCTGCGGGAGATACAGAGGTGCCTACAGAGGTACGCATAAAAATACCTTCCAACTTTCCAACAAGCGCATTTTGCAAGCACGAGGCGACAGCAATAAACTCTCCCAACCCTGCAGGAAGAAAGTAATTCCCCCTTTGGGGGGCCACAGAAGAATGGCCCTTAAATGGTCGCTCTACCATGGTGGTGTGCTCCACGGTCAAATAGAATGCGTTCGTGCGTGCCGAAAGAGTGATTCCTGTCTACTTGTGCGGTGTTGCTTTGCCTCGTTTTTTTTGGGGGGTATAATTTTAGAGCGACACTTAAGCCGGCCACCTCCAGGCGGAGTCGCCATCGTTCGGAAGATCAAGGAACGTCTCGGTGCGTCGCCTGACTGTAAATCAATCTTGGAAGGTTAGCCCCTGACGGGGTGCTCTCGACACCACCACCAAAAGGCCAAAAACACACACAGACACATCGCATGCACTCTATAGCGCACACGTTTCGCACACACCGCAAGGGTGAGCATTAAAAATAATTATTTATGATCTTCAGGCCCGTTCGTCCCCTTAGTCGGCAGCGTTCGGAGAAATTTATATACATTTCGCGACGTTTCTGCATGCATCGGTTGCTGCAACAGGTCCGCATAACCGGCCGCGCGCACCGTTTAATGACGGATGCAAGGTGACACGATGAATTATTGGCGGGATGCGTTCGGTTTTGGCCCCTCCTGGTTCGGTTGCGCCTTCACATGCCGCTATGGTTGTTGTGCGCTTGTTAGGGTTAATAACATCTCACGTGTTCTGCTCGAGTGCGTTCTCTTCGGTTTCGGGAGGAGGGCACTTTTAATCAGGCAAAATGAGTTGAGAAAATTGTAATTAAAAGTGGAGCCCTGGAGAAAGAGCGTTAAGGCAACATCTGCTACTTTTTCGTTGGTGTGGGGTACTGCGCGGGCCATTGCAAAAGGGGGTGTATTTATGCTGGTTTGTTATTTCTACGAGCCGCATCATTATTATACGCGTGATTGTTTACCCACCAAATTGACGCATATTGCTTTATTTATTGTTGCAATTTTTTAATCGTTACCGTACACGAAAGGCATTTCGTAATTATAGGACAAGTTCAACTAATTTAATATCGATATAGCTTTAAAATTAATACTCAATTTTGCTTAGATAAACCGGTTTTTTACAGAATGCAATCCGGATCAGATACTTTATTAGCTCAGTGTTTCCTGATCGTGCATTAATCAGTTAAAGTAGTTTTATATGACGCGGGTGTTCTCCATAGTTATATACGATAAAACGGATTTTTTTGATGATCCTTGCTAGTGTTGTGTTTCATAAATCTTTCTTAGAGATTTATTGATTGAATCATTAACGATGAGTGATTTAAATCTCGAATCGAATCTCCATAGATTCATGAATGTATAGATATTCATCAATCTTCAAAGATTCACGAATCTATAAAGATTCCAGAATCCCTCAAGTTTTCAGACTCCACAAATATTCACAAATCTCCAGAGATTCATGAATTTCAGAGGTTTCATAAATCCTAACACATGATTGATTTATGATATTCATGAATCTCATGCGATTTCTTTTCAATCGAGATTCTGATTCATTGAATAATTTCAAGAATTTATTCTGATTCATGAATCTGCATCAGATGCACCCAACACTAATTATTATTATTATTATTTATTAAGGTTACGTTCAACGGATTTACATCTGGTTCTACAATATCATTTCATTTTGCAATTCTCCTAGTTCCGTCTCCCGAACAATTTCTCAGGCTAAGCAACTGCTTCAAAGGGCTATGTTGCTTGTTCGCTGACAATGACCAATAGGAAATATATAAAATTCCTCAACATTTGAAGAAAAGCTATAGCATAAAATGTTAGTCTAGTTCTGGTCCTCTATTATGGTAGCTCTTGAGACCTCACCATGAATAGAAGCTAGAGTTCCCGGTCAAGTACATGGACATAAGATGGGAATTTTTATCTTAAACTATATAGGAGAGCATCTGTGCATGAAGAATATATTACCAATAATATAATAATATAATCTTCAGTTGGAATCGGATCAAATAACTAATTTATTGGCAAAAACCATGCACTTCAAGCAAAATTACACGAAAATTAGCTATAATTTTACTGATATTCTAGAAATTCCACTTACACGAATATTCAAGATACGCGGCCGGCCTCCGATCCACATGAATAGCGTATATCGATAAATACCTGTACTTAAGGTGCATGAGAGGGTGCGAGCTAGATGAAGTTGAAGTCAACTGGACGACATGAAAAGTGCAATCTTCTATCTGCGGATCATTATGAGGAATAATTTTATTTATTTGAGCCGCTGGTAGTATAATGATTTTTGTCTTTGATCTTCCATCGTCAATTCATCCAATCAATCAATCATGAATTTAAATACAAATACTCTAAACTAATCAGTACAGTATCTTACTGCAATACTTCTTTCTTTTTTGTATTTAATGAGACTGCATCTTTGTTTTACAATTTCCATGCAGTATGGAAATAATGACCGATGACGGTGTCGATAACGTGGCTGTGCATCTCATGCCATTAAAAAAACCTTTCGCACACTTCAAGCCATATGCACATCCCGTCACTAAACAAATCAAACATTGTATTCCATCCGTCGCGCACCCGTGTCCGCCTGCAGAATGATGCGCGCTTCTAGCGAGAACCTTCACTCAGTTTATTACCACGCCGATCGCCGCCAACGGTGGTGCGTGCCGGTGGTGCAAGGCAGCGCGAAATGCAATTAATTAATTGCATTCATTCGAACAATGAAGGTGATACACTTGACGCCACGCAGTGCGTTCGGCGTAGAGGCGTACTCTACGCACCCCGAGAACAGACCGAGACAAACCGATCACAAGCACCGAGGGTCTGCTGGCGCGAACTATAAAAAGAGATGCAAAGACAGGCCACATGAACTACATTTGCAGTGGATGGTTGTGACCACGGCAGTTGCAAGCTTGCACTTGCACTTGTAACCTCGGGACGCGTCCCTGCATACGTCACCTTCCCAGAGCGCGCGCGCGCGCGGACAACTGCGGTTCTGTAACACAGTGCAGTGCTTGTGTTTCTGCTCCTATTTGCATAGTACAGCGTGTCCCTCGCGATTGCGTTGCCTCTGCTTCTGTATGCCTCACGGGCCGTTGCGATGGGATGGGTAACTGAAACATTTGCCACACGACGGCGACAACATTGCAATTTGCAGTTCGGGCGGCACGCTCGTGCCTCTAACCTCCGCCTAACCAGACGACGGATCGATCTCGTTTTTCGATCGCACGACACCTAAAACCAAACACACAAATCAACCAGCGTGAACGAAACTGACGCAAGGCGACGCACAGCCGTTTGCCCCTTCTCTTCCGTTGCGCTCGGATCGGTTGGATCGATCACTACTGAAACTTGTTTGAAAACAGGTTAACATTTAAACGGATATGGGGCCATCGACAAAAAAATAAATCCATAAATAAAGCTCGCGGGCCAAAAACTCTTGACAATCTCATCCCACGAGCCGCAAAACGCGCGAACCGTGTGGAATGAAACAAGACAGCTCGAAATAACAGGTGGCTCAATGGTGAGATCGCTCACCAATACCAATTAATCGTTACGTCTCATTGCTGCAGTATGCTTGTGTGCGTTTGAATGATTTAGAAGATCGAAGGCTAAAACGATGCACAAATTATTGTTCAGTTTGCTCTAACCAAAATGCCCAAAGCCATTACCAATAGCACACTCTTAAAACTCTCGCGCTAAAAAAACTCTCTTGCGCACGTGCATGTAGTTGTTGTACGTGTCTTTGATGAACAAAACTGTACAAGTGTGTGTGTGTGTGTGTGTGTTTTGGTGTGAAGCACAATGTGCATTATGGGTGCATTCGGTTGCAGCGCTAAAAGAAAACACCGTTCCACACAGTGAAGCGTTGTTTACATTTGGTTAGCAAACATTAGGTCCACAGATGGAGGAGCGTGGAAATGATGGACTGTTTGAGGTTGTCTTGGCATCGTTCATTACCCGGCCGCGAACTGACCGACGCGTCGGAGGAGGGCACACGTTTTGACACCGTGTTTACAAGCCCGATTGAAGAAAGGGAATCCGGGTCGGGTTTAACTGTAACACTTTTTCTTGCGGAAGTTGTGCATAATTGCTGATGTGGCTGGAAATGGTATGGACGTCACATGTGTATCTATAACAAAACTGGCGGTGCTTCTATTTTTAAGTTTTAGGTATGACTAACTCATACTAAAGTATCATGCTGGATTAATAATCAATTGAAGAACATCATAATAGACCAGAAAATGTACTGTCCGAAGTCATATTTTCTAGTTTTTGCTGGTTTATCTTTCTTTCTCATCCCAACAAACAGCCCAAGATTAGCGGAGATGCTTAACAGTAAACATTGAATCTAATCTTTATAGATTTTTTCGTCCATCTCTTCACACATTGTAGCTCTGCCTACTCAACATACCCACCTCAATCTCCAACCCATTTGATCAGAACAATCCGTTCAGACAATCGTACTATGATTTCTAGGGGCTTTACGTCTTTTCTGTCGGAGTGGTGTCAGCTGATCATCTCCTTCGGCTTCATCGTCAAACCGCCGGCTAGCTTACCTCGCCTTGCCCCACGATTAAATGTCAATAAAACAGGCTTTTTCAATCCGAGCGGTTCAATCGGAGGTCTTCTCTTCGAGGCTCTATTAACCCTTCGTGCGTCAGTCTTTTTTAGGCTATGGGTTTAGGTTTAAAAGTTGAATAGCAAATCGAAATAAGCGAGGTAATCGCACAAACCAAAACTAAACGCACAAATACTGTAACTCTATTTCTCTAGCCTTGAAGTTGAATAAATGTCATGCACTTGTTTGTCAGTTTGACATTATGTTACAGCAATTTAAATTTGAAAAGACGCTTAATCCGTCTCAAGTAAGACACACTTTTTTATTATTTTTTTTTGTCGGAATAATCCTTTTTTAGAGTGAGTTAGTTTGGTTGTGCAATTAAATCAACAACGAAACTGTTACTTGCTATGTCAAGGGTTAGAATGTGTGCTATTGTAAAGCCAGTTGAACGTTTTCTTTAAGCACAGCCAACACGCTTGATTTGATGCGACAAGTAACCAATACACATGGAGGAAATGATTCGTGGAAGGTTGATAGTTTTTATCATCCAAACAAGTTAAGCTGATTATGCGTCAAAGATTGTTGATAGTCTTCTGATTTTAGATGAATGCATTATATTAAAAAAAGATAAAATACACTTTAACAGTCAATAACCGATAACTTATCCTAGGTCAGAAAGTGTTTGTTGTAGAGCAGATTATGATAAACTGAACGTCAACGTTCGATAGGGTTAGGTCGTTATCATTTTGTGTAAATAAAAATGGCTCTCACTTCAGCAAAGGGCATCATCATGCTTACGGAACCGAGAACGGGGGTTGAAATTGTTTCAATAAGGTTCAGATTTTTCGGTAGTTAAGTAGCAGATACGATATAGAGGACGACTAACAATACATTCCCAAGAAGAGCATTGCTAGAGTAGTTATAGCTACTTCCCTATGTTCTCAACAACACCAAAGTTTCTGCGAAAACTTGATTTAAAATTTGCAAAAGGTCCTCAACTAAAACCTATTGTTGAAATTTGATTTGCATCAAAAACGAAAAACCGTCATTCACCCTGTCATCGCCAAAACTTTGCCACCAACACCAACGGAAAGAATCTTTCCAAAGAAAGCAACTTCCACGCCGAAAAACATTCCAACCGAAAGCAAAACTATTTACTGAGAAGTTTTTTCCCCGCTCCTTCACAAAAACGAATCGTTGCAGGCTGGAAACTTCTACCAGCCAGCCAAAGGGAGCGCTCGTGAAAGCAGAACTAATGCGCTACAAATCTGCGCTCTTCAGTGTCGTCGTCCCTTTTGCCCGGTGGAACGGAATAGTTAAATCATTCCATCATTCAATTTGTGCTAACCAGTTTTTCAGCACAAGACGCGCTTGCACGCGCGAGAGAAAGATTCCAATCCGTAATCGTCATTCGTAGCCGCGGTGTCGCTGGAATGAGGAAGTAATGCATCGATCGGAATCGTTTGCGCGTCTTCTTGCGATGCCAAGCGCTCAAGATGTTGCTACCGCGGGCACCTCCTCAAGAAGCTCCATACGAGAGAAGCTGAAAACTAGAACTATTTAGCAAACAAGTGCGGCGGTAGAGCGCAGCTCCAGAGTGTCATCAGGAGGAGTGCCAGGACCAGGCTTGAGGGATTTCAGAATGTTGGAAATATTGTTTGCAGCGTTCCATTCCAGTGTCTTCCGGACAGAGCACGCGAGGGTTTGAGGGTAGCGTGGTGTAAACTTTAGAAAAACATGAAAAGTGCATTTGCGCTTCTTTGTGCAGCTGAGGCTAGGTGACGGTCGTAACTATGGGCCCACTACCCTCATCTCCCCAAGGAGTCTTTGGATGTCTTGATCTGTTTCCTGGTCTTCTGAGCTGCTCTGCCTTCCCTAATTGTGCGATAGAATCGTAGTAACTTCACAACAAGAAGGTAGGCGAAGATTACCACGGAATGTCGGAAGATCTTAAGCGCAATGGCGCGCAAACACCGTCGACCCTTTTTGTTCCATTTCACTCAATCCTCACTCTATCGGGCGCGCGCCGATAAACGCCATCGCTGCTGCACAATGGCGGCGAAGGAGAATCGTAATTTTGCTCCACAAAAACCAAACCACACAGCTCCTCCTTTTTACCCAAGGTGTGTAGGTCTACGATTTGTAGCCGCCGGAATGTTGGCTGATGGTGTGCCGGTGCTACTGGATGGTTGCGGTGGCGTTGTTTTATGATTTCAACATTACGATTACGGCCCTGCCTTCGTTTCAGAAAGGAAGGCAGAGGATGCCACCTCCTGGAGGATTCCACAAAAAATATATTTTGCTTCTTATCGGCCGGTTTGGTACCTTTTAGCGTCCGTGGTTACCCGCATGCCTTCCTCTCAATGCCTTCTTTCATAGGCTTGATGATGAAACAAAACGCAACAACTTCATGGAGTGCGCGCTCCATGACGTCTTGCTCCAGGAGGTATCCCCAGGAAGGTGGTAAAGTTAAAAGGAAAAGATGGAATGAGCGATTCTTCATTTATCTGCAAGCGAACCATCGCCTCCAGCAACGAAGCAGGAAGTCTAAAGTAGCCTGGACACTTAGAATGAATTATTTACACTCTACCGAAATGTAATGAAGATATAAGTGTCTCTTATCCACTCCCTTCCATCTACTTCATCGTCTTGCACTGGGAGGGGTTTATCTTCTGCCCAGAAGTTTGTCGTTGCGCTGTTTTTGTTGGCCGATGGAGTTTGTTTTGTTTTGTTGGTGGATAAAGTTATCATAGCCTCCCAGGCCATAGGGGTCTTCAGAAGTTTATGAAACTAGTAAGGTATAGTACAATTCAAGAATTTCGGTTCATGATAAATAGGAACTCCTAACCGTTGCTCTAGAATATTCTACAAATCTATAAAAGGACAAATTCTATGCCAGATATTTCTTCCTTTTATATTACATCACTTCCCCAATATTCTCACAAACCTCACGCTCGATAAAGTTTCCCAATAAAACAAACATCAAACACAAACCTCCAAAACTGCCCCAGAGACTG
Source organism: Anopheles fontenillei (assembly GCA_008817895.1). Lineage (NCBI taxonomy): Eukaryota > Metazoa > Arthropoda > Insecta > Diptera > Culicidae > Anopheles > Anopheles fontenillei. The sequence goes on from VTWG01006347.1 coordinate 37,718, forward strand.
TACGAGTAATATCTAGAACGTTCACCCCACCGACGGTAGCGTAGTGTAATAAAGTGTAATTGTGTGCGATATGCTGACTTTCTCTGTACTGTACACTGTGTCCACAAAGTCGTTGTGCCGTCCCTTGCAGCAAAATGCTTGCCTTTGTACCGATATTCCCCAGAGACTTGGCGGTTTGGCATTATCGTCCCGTGCTCAGAGCTTGCTTTGAAGAAAACCCACTTAACCATTGGATCCCATTTTGTACAGCGTTGTCTGTTTCTAACAATACATCTAATGGTTTTTAGTACGGCAAAGGATACGAAAAGAATCCCCCACTTGCGGCAGCGCAAACCAGTTGCCAGTTGCGATGGGCAGCAGATTTTGGGTTTTCTCTCCACCGAGCGTCTGGAAAAGCTCTGGAAAAATATCCAAAATTCTCTTGATAGTAACTGTACATGACAGGGTCGTGTGAAACTGATGAGGCATTTTTTCTGCTTTTGCTTTGTCGCAAGAGAACGAAAAGTGTGTTCGAAATTGTACCACTTCATTTAGAATTAATTTTGTGCTTGATTCAATAGCAAATTCCCGGCCAGCTAGTGTATCCTCTCTACACAATACTCCAAAGCGGGTGAGGGCTGCTGCAAGAAAGGCGTCAACAAGCAAAAATACCGAAACAGCGCGTTGTGGCAAACACTTTCTTATCTTTCACTGAAAGCGATTCTCGCTAAAGAGCACGACGTACCCGTACGGGCGAGGGCGAAAAGGGTTGGAAAGACGTTTGCTGAACGACTCCGATAAGCTCATTTGCTCTGTGGGTTGGCAAATATGACAAAAACAATGGCCCAGTCAGAGAATAAGTGATAAGATCCTTTCCTCCATGCGGCATTATTTTTTGCGCAACCGGATGGAGTGTAACTTCTGGAGAACCGGCTGACAGAGACCGGCTGGTCCAGATGGTCCGGAACGTGCGCGTACAGTGTGAAACGAAGCGCCAACACCTGCCGCCGGCCGGTCAGGTTCAATGGTGTCAGGCGCCCCCAAAATAGAAACAGAATGGCACACACGCACACACCACTCATTTGCTGCAAGCTGATCTATTGGAGTAGAACAAAAAGTTAAATAAATAAAGCACTAGCAAACAAGAGCGGCTGCTGTAACCGTAGGCAACTTACCCGCGCTATACCTGTATAGCAGTTATCAAGCCGAAGCCGGCGGCACCACGCTGCCGTTCTCTAATTTGCATAAATTTACACATTTTACAGTCGATCGATGCTGGCGGCGTTGGCCCCGATTGCGTGAGATCGGTCGGTTCTGCCACGACGGCTTGGCGCTGGCTTTTTTTATCTGAAGCACATTCTAGGTACTTTCGGTACCCCAGATGCTTGTGGGTACCATCATCATCCAACACGTTTGTTCTTGCTCCTACTCCGCAGGGGCCGTGTGTTGAATGTCACGTTTGTACACTGCACTGCAGCTCTGCTCTGCGAGAATATTAACTCCAAGCAATCGACATCGTTTGGGGGGACTTCTCCGATAAACTCAGACACTGGCAATGTGCACAGCTGAAAGAAGCGTGTTCTTTGCAAGCTGACGCCGTTTTAGAAACGCTTAAGCAGGTAGATAATGACCTAGCGTTTTCTTGTCATAGGTGACCTTCGGGCTCGCTTTGATTGCTCGGTTTAGCAGGATTCTAGATCTCCTTGATCGACGAAGTAGTACACAACCAGCTTTCGGTGTCTGTTCTTTAGGTTCTTTCGTGCGTCGCTGTATGAAGACATCAGGTGAATCAGATTATTATCAAGCTGATTTGATTGATTTAGGTCTGACCATGCCTGAACATAGGAATTGTTTTGGATTGGGAAGTCCTCGTCTAGTTGAACTGGTTTAGTCAAAATCTCAAAATTAGGTCCAATTCTACTTTCTAAACATTTAACACCCTCTCAACCAACGCGCAGTATTGATGCAAACCCATTCCTTAAGTTGTTCCATGCAACAGAACAAACCAAATCAGTGTACACACCAGCTGTAACGAGTCCCAACGTTCGTTAGCACTTTTGCTGCTGATTGTTCTGCTTATAATTCCATCATAACAATTACACCACGCTCCAACCGAGCCAGCTACCAAGGCAGAAAGCACTTTTTTGTGTTCACTCTCGTGAATTGTCCTGATTGCAGCGTACTACGTACATCGACATCGTCGCACAATTTACATATCCTCGGACAAACTCGGGCACAGGACACTTCGCCTCGGCTGCAGTGCGGGGTAAAATACGCCTGGGAATGCAAACACATGCCAGTAGAGCGCGGGCACACAGACATAAAAGTTAGTTTTATCGTTTATGGCAAAGCGAGCTTACAACGGACCAGCGTCGATGGACATTATGACAACAATGTGCAAACACAAGTGCGCAAAAACCGGTGGCCTGGGCTGGGAGGCAAATTATGAAATTGTTCATCATCAATTTAAATTTTTAATTAACGCGCTTCTTCTCGCCACACCGCGGCCAACTGGTCAATTTATAAAAAGGCTCAGTAGCCGAGACAGCACGCCCGAGACGGTGCAAAGCAGGTTTTTCCTTTCTCACGTAGGATTATTTTAGTAGAAGTGTTGGGTTAGGATGCATTATGTGTAAAAAAATAGATGATATGAGAGCGAATATTCTTTTATTTTATGCAGATTTTCCTACATTGGGGCCCTTCACGATTCTAGTCAGCTTTTTTATATGGAGTTTGACAGTTAGAGGCTGAAATAATGTAAACACTCCATACAAATTCACACACAACTAGCCTGCAATTTTCAGTCTAGATTATTCTAGCCTCAAAGCTAGAATTAGATTCGAGTACCTGCTCGAAAAAATGGCAAAACATGGTAGTGTTTACATTCATCCCAAGGTGCATTAAACAGATCTGGTGATGGAATCCAGTATCAAAGTGCATGTAGTCCAGGTGGTCTCATAGCATGTTTTTTTTAAATTAAATTTGAATATCACTTTTTGACAGGATGGGTCAAAACACTCTTAAAATCTTCATTCAGAGACAGAAGCGATAAAAATTGGCCTTCTAAATACATAAACCTTGGGATAAGCCCACCTGTATATTATACCCACTTAGATAGCTGCTCGAAAACTGCTATACAATGCAAACAGCGGACTGGCTGAAATTTCAGCCTACCAACTTAAAACGGAAAGAACCCCTATTATTTGTAAAAGTTTTTTAACCACATGACATAATTTAAAAGTTTTTATGTACGTTCTATGATCAATAATTTAACTTTGTAGCGAGATTATAGTAACATCTCTGTACAAATTCTGATTTGAAATGGAAAGGATTATATTCTATTCGCCATGCTCACGACAGGAAGTATCCTGTTCATATCAGTATTTACCTTCGCTGTATCCATATTTACCGTGCAACAGAGAAGGATCGCTATTTGCACTCTAGCAAACACACAGTGCCTGGCGGGGATTTCAGGGAATGCAAAAATCCTGCACCCATCGTCCGGATAACCGATGACCAAGGAACGGATTTAAATTTAATGGACTTGTTACGTCGTTTTTTTGCCCACTCTGAGTCTTTCCCTTCAACCGTCTCATCTTCACATAGCCCTCGACAGCGCATTATCGCACCGATGTCACGGAATTGAACAATTAAAAATCGTATCAGCTCATCCCCTCTTCGATCTATTTATTTTTTTGTCCATTTCCTTCACCGGAGGGTGAACTCTTCTCCGAATCCGTTCGCTCGAACGGATTGCACATAAATTGAATTGTAATTAAATATCCTACCCTCTGCGCTACTCAAGATACGGCGAGAAGGAGTTAGGGTACTGTACTGACCGAATCGATTGCCCTCCAGGAGCTGGGGCGAGTGCTTCAACGTGTGTCCTTTACATCCGGCAAGCAGCAATGAAGCTGCGCAGGAGAAACGATGCACGCAAACACATCCTATGCCATCATGTGCTGTGTGGAGAGCGAGATATTGGTTCGCTTTGGGAGCGATGATGGGGATCAGTACTTGTGGTTCGGTGTGAATATTGCAACAGCGAACATTCTTACGTTTTCTCCGTTGAGGGGAATAGCAACAATGCAAACGAGATAAATTATCCATTATCGAAACACGACGACGATGGTGATGAGTTCGTTCCATCGATGGTCTTGTTTCATCGCTAAGCGTAGCATAGTGAGCCCAGAGTGGGGTTTTAGGAACGTTGTTTGATTTTCATGGGTTTGTTGTTCGAATTGCCATTTAAGTTTTTTGTAGATTTTTTTGTACCGCACATCGGTTATGAAGTATTCCTTTAAATGCAAAAATATTAGCTAATACTAAAACTATTAGTTAAATAAATATTATGGCACACCTTTGGTTTTAATACTACCGCCCATGTTAGTTTGTCCACAGTCTTTCTCAGTGTGAAGTTGCAGTACCCTCCTTAAAAAGCGCTACCATGGTAACAGTCATTTGCACTTGTAAAGCTGCCGATAATCGATGCATTATCATTAAAATGCGTATGTTTTCCGATGCGACAGTGTAATCCGAAGATTTAATGAAGTGTACCATCGTACGAACGAACGGTTGTGGTTGTTTCCATTTCCAGCAACCAGAAGACCGGTTGTTGGGGTAGAACCCGCTCTTGGTGTGTGGTGGTAACTCGTTAGAGGCGACCTTTTGCACTCCCGCGGGACGGATGGACTTGGGTAGGGACTTCGCGGATTTTATTCCTCTCTTCTTCTCTCGTTTGCTTACTTGTCCTTTGGGACGGGGTGGTTGTGGCCATGCATAAACACACACACACAACGTTGACCTTCCGCTTTGTGACCGGGTAAAACCTCGAAGATTCGATCACGATCAGGGACGAATGTTCAACTTGAACGGTTTACAGGACAGTGCATTGCTGCGTGTGAAAACCGTTAATTTTCGCTTTAATAAATGTTCAGTCACGTGCTGAGGTGGATGAACGAATGAAAGTGATTTGCATGAATGTGTGTGTGTGTTATTTTTTCTTTGCTTTGCAAGTTTAAAAACATCGACCGAAGAGATGGAATTGATTCATCATCTCATCGTCGATAAATGATTAATCGTTTTTTAAGGTTTTTTCCTGCTGACTTTACCACAGTAATTTAGTGGAAAAAATGAAGAACGTGGACAGTCAGTCTTCAGTTCATTACAAATGCAACATTGTTGCAAAAAATCGCAACAGTAATCAGTACGTGAAGTCAATTTTAATGATATTTAATAATTAATCCTGGTCATGGCACCAATATGAGCGTTTTGTTCTTATTTTGAATCGGTTGCTGGATTGCCAGTTTTGCAGTTTAAGTTTAATATTAGGTTTGAATTCTAATTTATCAAAAGATCAAATAAATGTAAACTTCTTAGTTAATTGCACTGTAATGGTTAGTGACTTATAAAAGGTGATCAGACAGCAAGTGTACTGTATAAAAATGTAACGCAAGACGATTGTGAAGTAATATTTGTTTGTTGCGAAGTTAAGTATAGCTTGAGTGCACTGATATTCCCTGCGCAATTTTGATCGTCAAACTCTGTACAAAATGATCTACTTCCCATGTCAAACATTTCATTCGATTATTTCTCATACCTTAATTCAAGCGTTTTGACTGCTAGCCACGACCACTCAGCACAGCAATATTTCAATAAATGTCAACAATCATCATTTGCCAAAATGAAACAAAAAAAAAATAAAATAAAACAGCAAAATAAAGCAGATCCATCAGTGGTGCCAACGATTCGTCCCACCTGCCCGGTATGATATTAATTTTCCCGCCAAGTGATTTTCATTCATTCAAATAAACACCTTTCCGGTTGGTAGACGTTTTCGGCACTTCTCCGCAGGCTGAGAGTGCTCCATATGTCTTACGAAGAATTGATATGCAAATACCGCGGGCGCTATACGTATATGTATGCTCTGCTGCAAACCATCTCAATCAGAACCGTCTGAAAACAAACATCCGCGAATGGGTTGCAAAATAAATCTTTACCCCCGCGTCCCGTACCTCCTTCTGATACATCAAAGCAGCCCCCCCATCAAAAACTATCTCCCATCGATAACCGTTACCTTGTGAAAGGCCTGCTGCTTCCGCTGTATCACGATTGGAGAAGCGCTGTATTTATCTTAGTCATCCTGCTCAGCGTCAAGACACATCTGTGGAAAATTTTCCACCCCGGCTTGCAGTGAAATCTTGAGTCAAAATTACGTCTTTTGAAAAGGGTTTTACGTTAGGGCAGCTTAACTTGCTCAGCACGTATGGATGAAGCATTAAAGGGAGTAATCCAACGGAAACACGATGGTTGGTTTTACATCAAGGATGGTTTTACATCATCATCATCGTCTTTCGTCATTCGCCCAACCGCAACTAGCAGCAATCGACCGGGCTGGGAACACCAACGATGATTCCGCAGTGTTTGTGGTGTCGGTACAGATCAGTAGCTTGCCGGTGCATACGTGACTGCGTGTACTACCTACCTTCCGCAAGCAAAACAGTTGACGATGATGAGCAGAAATTGCAAAATTCACTTACCACCTATCTGTTCAGGAGTACGGATTTAGATGAATCGGGAAAACGGGAAAGCAATCTCCCGAGAGCGCAAATGCCGGTGGCAGGTGGTGGGTTAGAAAATGTTGGGCGTCATCATCATCATCATCAACACCGCCCGTCCATTACGATCGCGGGTTTGTGCGCGGCTTGCTTATGAATGAATTTGCAGCTGGCTTGTACATCCCTGCCTAGAAGAGCTTAGACCACCGCGGTAAACCTTTTTGACTGCCACTAGGTTGGCAGCGTTCTTCCGCCACCGGTGCCAAGTGTAATGGGCAGCAGGTTTCATTCATAAAGCAACAAACAAAAACAGGCAAAACAACGCATAGCGTCGGCTGATGCCCTTGAGTCAGTCGAAAATGTTTCTTTCCTAATAGTCCAAATAGAAAATAAGATTGCTCGAGATAAAAATCTTTAATTAATTGTTAAATATACTGGTCAAATTACGATAACTAATAATTAAATATCTTGACTATGCCCACAAAAACGATTGATATGAGTTATGATTTATTTTAAGTAATTTACAATCCACGTGAATCCAGTGTTTCTCATTTGTGCTTAGAATGTTGACTTGCTTTTTTGAACAATAATGTTGTATATTAATTTTTTATTATTAATAATAGCAATAATATAAGCAATATGGCTTTCCCGAACCGCTCCTTTTGAAAAAAAATACTATCTTAATTTAGTAATAGTAGTTAGTAATAAGTAAATAAGTAAACATTTCCTAAATAAACAGATAAACTAAAATTAATTTTGAAACTACAGCTTGAAAAGTTTTTTAAATTATTGATAATATGTTTAAGAATGAAACGATGTTGGCTTTTTTCTATTAATTTTCTTAATAGGCTCAATGTACTTTACTGGTAGATTTTCGAGATAAGATATATTTTTGATTGACTGGATACTTTCGAAACTAAGATTCTCAACCCGCGTTCGAAACATCGTCAAACAAACCAACACCGCTCGATAAAAACCTGCTTATTTTTATCCCTCGGGATTGTGCCAAACGCCATTAGCCGTAATCCCGAAACGCCGGAAAACCGAACACCACCTCCCTGCCGTGACGACAAGTGTTGAGCGCGCGTTTTTATAACGAACCCTGCTTGAACACATCGTTGATACAAACATGACGAGCATGTTTTTCAAAACAGCAACAGCAACAAAAAAAATTCTCAAACGCTGCCACCACCTTCGCAGTGAGCTCCTCACGTGAGTGATTAAATATACCGGCACAAGGGCCTTTGCCGGGATTGATTTATGGGCTAGGAAGGAAAAACTAGCCAACTGGTAATGTGTGCGAGCATCATCATCGTCTTGGCAGCTGCATTTCGTCAGCTGATGACACACGTGCACTCACACACACGACACGTTCCATACCAAAGGACACTGTGTGAAGGTCAAAAGCCGAATGATCTCATTCAATGAGCGGGAAATGTGCACCATTTGACCCAGTGTGTGCGTCTGACACTGTGCCTCTCCGGACACGGTAATCAAGCGAAGAGTGATCACTGTGTCGACCGGGGGCCATCCAGAGCGGATGATGTATCGCAAGACCTCGGTGACAATGGCCCTAGGATGATGGTCCTCGATGAGACGGAAAATATATTCCATTATTGCTTGTGGGATGCATACATTATCCCACCCGTCGTCACTGAACGGGTCTCCGTTCAGGAGCATTGATAAATGGGATCTATCTCTCCGAACCCTTGAACTAAAGCGATAAGGATTCTGTAGCTTTTTTTTTTGGAAGACCAAAAAAGACGAATTTAGATCGGAATGGAGGTTTGTGAAAGCTGTTTCTGCCAAAAAGACCTTCACTGAAAACAAAACCATTTCCCAAAGCTCTCCACGACATCAGCTTGGAGCGTCATTTCAGCGGCAAACATGTTCCATTAACCATATTTAGATCGTGTTCTTCTTCTCGTGCCGATTTATCGTTCGCACCAGGTGAAGACAAATTAAACACTTCATTAAAACAATCGCTCGCTCACATCAGCAGCACCTGCTGCTGCTGCGTCATCGTGCCGACAAAGAGGGTTCATCGCGGAGGTAATAGCGCCTTGTAGTTGGAACCGTTTGCGGTGCGTTTTAAGTACCTCCATTAAGAGTGCTTCCGCTGGTGACTGGTGAGAGCCCACATGGTGGGCGAATTTGGCTTTGCTTGGGAAGTGATTTTTGTGAGATGAGCTATTCGCTCCTGTCAATCAATAAGCGACAGCGATCGACTAGAAAAGGGAGAAATTGTAACGAGTTCTGTCTGTTGAATATCAAGAAATTCATCGAAACAGGGCTATTTTCTGCCCGCATTTATGATATCAAATGCGAAGGTTGTCTTAAGCGTGATTCCGTTCCGAAAACAACTGATGCCGTTGTCCTGTCAGTTGCTGCAGTTGCGGTACTTGTTGCTACGCTTGCGAAATCAAGTACAAATCCCTGTAATAGTATACATTAAGATGATCTATTTTAGTATATTTTCTAATCTTTTATTGCTATGTTATACAAACAAATTTGTATCTTTTTTAGTAAAAATATTGAGGTTATTATTATTTGCAATGCTTTAAAGTCTCAAATCTTGAGCCTTTAAACCGCCACCGTTTCTTTAGCGAGTTATTAATCCTCAATCCAAATCGCTTCTACAAATAATCCATTCAGATTAGAAGCACCATTCATTATCGTTGCCAGCGGACTGTGATGAGTTATGAAATTCGTTTCCAACTTGGACTTGTGCGAGAGAACAAAAGAAAAAACAAATCTTTGTCAAACGGCTGCCAAAAGTTAACATTTGCGTTGCAATAAACACAGATGAGCGAAGCCTGGCCGAGAAAAGAATGATTTTCTGCTCTGATTGTTCCGAGACGATTGGCAAACAGCCCAAAATGAGTTGAATTTTCATTTATTTCTTCGTTACAAAAAAAAAAACACACACACGAAATGAATCGTTTTCTTCGTAGATAAATAAACATTAAGAGAAGCATCAAGAAGTTATCACTCAATTTATTTAAACATTAAGTTTACGTTCTGCACACAATGACTAAAAGCACTCGTTGTAAAATATGGTTACTGAAAAGGGAAAATGAAACGATTCAATAA